>JAOUWY010000045.1:10610350-10625512 GCA_025728095.1 Prietella phreatophila | reverse complement strand
ACAGTGTAAAGTGCATTGGATAAAAGTGCTATATAAGTGCACATTTACCATATGACTCAGGTTACAGGGTGAAAGTTCTTGCTAGAGTCTGTAAAGTGTGTAACTCTGTAAATTCTGTAGTCTAATAAAGTCTTCTAGCTGAATTATAAAAAAAATTCACTTCCATGAAAAATATAACCTTTCTAATAAAACAAAACATTCATAGAGATTATGCAGAGTTTTAAAAGGTTTTTTTAAAATGGTTGCTCCGCCAAACACGGTGTGACCGCGGCCCCGGACACCCGCTGCAGATTTGTCACCAAATCCCGGCCAGTTTGCCATAAACCTTCCACTAAACTGCATTAGCCTTGTTAGCTCTGTTAGCCAGCGTTAGCATAACTTTTATAAATGAAATAACAGTAGGGAAATACAAAGTCATACAAAAACACTTGGATCTATAAAAAAAGCAAAAGCAAAATTCTGCATCTGACATCAAAAATCAAACAAACATCTAATACATCGAGTATCCTTTTCAACCGCGGAGATGTCCGTGTCACGCCAAGATGGCATCTGTGTAGATGAGCCGGTTCTGTCTCTCACTAACCTTCGTGCAAGATCTCGTTTTACCTTCCTTGAACATCTGCGTTACTTATACAAATGTCTTCTGAACAATTCTGCAATGTTTTTCAAGTTTGAGTTGAGAATATTCACCTTCTTTTAGACTCTTAGAACTAAACGTCTGTAGCGGCTAGCTGAGTGCGCTGATCGAAACTCATGTGTTCCCGAAACATGACCGGAGAGAAACGGAAGGATTGGCGGAAAGTGTGGAGCCTGTGCATGATTATGCTAAACTCACTCCCGAAGAGGATTTAAGTAGGGATTGTTTACCACCTTCAGAAAGCCCGACTAACAGCGGTGGCAGTTACCCTCAAATACACATATACTGAAGGAGATTGAGAAAAAAGCAAGATGATTTCATGGAGTTGCTGGAAATTGAAAGTACATTTATTCATTTGGCAGACACTTTTATCCAAAGCAACTTACAATAAGCAAAGCGTTATATCGAGCAGAGAACACCACAAGTAGTGCTACTATACAAGATCCATTAATTGAGTTCTAGAGGAAGCAAAGTGCACAGAGTAGAGGTGTTAGGGGAATTTTTTTTTTATGAGTTGGTTAGGTGTTCACGGAAGAGGTGGGTCTTTAGCTGTTTTTTGAAGATAGTGAGAGATTCTGCGGTCCGGATTGAGATTGGAAGTGCATTCCACCACTGAGGAACGGTTAGCGTGAAGGTTCTGGAAACGGACCTTGCACCACGCTGAATATTTCAGCAATGTTGAAGGAGTTGATGTTAATGTTCAACCCAATTTTATGGGGTTTTTTTTAACCGTTCGGAAAACATTCTGGAGATCTCAAATTATTTGCGGCTGATTTGTCATGGATGAAAATCAGAATAGGTTCACAACAGGTTCACATTGTTTATTTACTTGTTAGTGTGTTGTATTGTCATCCAATTTGGTCAATGTGCCAATCCCCACAATAGCTAGTCCTGAAACTGCTGCTCATGCTTCATCACATTGCAGCTGAACACATCCCGAGGAAAGCTATATCATTCCTCTTCCACATGCATGAGCTCACAGACACCCATGATTGGGTAGAGTTGTTTTGCTTGACAGGGGAGAGAGTAATGCCATTCCTCCCACCCAGTTGTACAGAAGAATGTTTTCCGAAACATTAGAATCAGTATGGGCCTAGTTTTTCAAAAGCATAGTAAAAATTAAGATCTAGGAAAGTGAGCTAAATGGCACACTTATATAGCGCTTTTATCCAAAGCGCTTTACACTGTGTCTCATTCACCCATGGTAGCAGAGCTGCCATGCAAGGTACTAACTTGCCATCAGGAGCAACTTGGGTTCAGTGTCTTGCCCAAGGATACTTCGGCATGTGGGGTCATCTGGGTCAGGAATCGAACCTCCAACCCTACAATTAGTGGACAACCCGCTCTACCATCTGCGCCACAGCCACCCAATGAGATGTTTACTCTACCATTTTAACAATGATATTTGTTCTACAATGATTTTGGAAAATGAAATTTTTTGTCAAATGTTAACAAAATCTTTTGTAATTTAATAGCAGTTATCCAAATCTGGAACTGTATGTAGTGAGAATCAAAAGTATAATGGAAATATTAAATCTAACCATGTACGAGTAAGCACTAAAAACACAAGGGATCAAGTCCTAGATTAGAATTGCAGCTCTGAAATGTTTGATGAATTATGTTTATTATTTTGAAAATAGCTGAATATTGCTGCGATTACAACCTTTTATGGATATGGAAAGAGCAGGAAAATAGGAAGCAGTAGATTTGACTTCATCTGAGCAACAAAGTGGCATGAGATTGAGCTTCAATATGAAAATGGATTCCGGCCCATCCTATTCTAGCCAAAACCCTTACGCAAATCATAAAGAGTTCCCAAGACACTTTTATTAGATACACTGTACTAATAAATATGTACACAGTGCTGTCTTACTGTCCCAGTCCAAAATCCTTTTCCAGCAAAACAACTGCACAGAGAGAAGAATTGGAGTCGCTGAGATTGCTGAGATGCTGATTTAAATAGCAGTGTGGTGTCTGATTACTAATTACAGCAAAAAATACACATGGTTAAGCTTCTGGACATGCTAGGGTTGTGGTTAACACAAGGCAGTGACAGGAGCGTGTGTGTGTGTGTGTGTGTGGTTTTAAAGTATTCTCTTGAGTATTCTCTCTCTACAATATAATGGCATAGCATCTATTTTCAGATGTGTGCCTGTTCTTACAATGTCAATTGAAATACATGAACAATCTTGACCTCAAGCCAAAGTCTGATCACACCAATGAACGGAAACTCACACTGATGCTCATGTAAAATATAATGTATTCTGAAACGTAAGCATTTTCCACTTAACCTAACCTGTATCCTCGTTTAATGGTTGAATAAAAAGTCATGCTGTAAAGACCTAATATAGTTTATATAGTCTGTATTCCATGTGAGAAATGTTTTTTTATGTCTTCTATATTCCATATCACATGCAAGCTTACAGCCACCTACATAATTTCAGTAACAAATGAAAAATGTAAAAATATTATTTGTTCCACACCTACGTGACTCCGTTGTGCTAGATTGTTTGTGTGTGCGTGTGTAATTCTCTGCAACCATTTCATTTTAAATGTTACACACATGTATCAATCCTTATTGAACCCAAGACTTTTGAAAGCAGAGGAAATCACAAAAGGTTGTATACCCTGCTGTGAAGCAATAAATATAGTGATAGTTGGGTTATAACTATTGTTTATAATATTCAGATTAAGTTGTATTTTGTTGGGATTATAAGTATACAGTGTATATAATACTATATACAGCTAAAAATTGGGGACACCTCTCCAATCACGTTCATATGTGCTTATTGAACATCTACGCTAGATTCAGTCCCTTTGCTGTTATATCTTTCACTCTTCTGGAAAGAAGACATACAAAGACATTCTAGATATTAGTGTGCGTCCAGCTTTGTGGCAACAGTTTGGGGAATGCCCACATATAGCTGTGATGGTCAAGTGTCCACATGCTTTATATATGTATATTTTATACTGTATACCATTTTATATACCATACTATACTATATCTATTTCTCTTCATGTGTTCAAGAAAAGAGCTGATGAATATGAAAACAATTCATTCACAATACATGCATAAAATAAGCACAAAAATAAACATGCATAAATTCTCCAGGATTACTCTACTCTACTGTACTCTACTCTACTGTACTCTACTCGTGTGGTTTGATGAATTCCTCTGTGGACTTGGGTAGAGATCTTTGTCAGCTCTATGCTATAGCTTTATGAATATGCACTTTTTGTATTCGTAGCAAAATTGCTCCATGGTACCTCACATTCAGAACCCAATCTATTTTGACAGTAAAATATCAATGAAGTAGAATATCAATGTCAACCCTCCAAGCTTGACCTATCTTTTACCTCTGTGATGACTTGCTTTAGTACAAAGATCAGGAGTTTCCTGCAATTAGTGCCTGGAGTTCAACGTTTCTTGAAGTGCAGATGTCTGAATTGAGATGTCTGCTTTATGAAAGGTGAACAGAATTTGGTGAAGAGTCTCTTTTTTTTTTTTTTTACGTCTCTAGTCTTGATTAGTAGAATGATATGCTGGTAGAAGCCTGGGAAATGTGGATTGTCCCTTGCTTGCTCGCTTCCTTTAAATTTTTTCCTTCAAAGGGTATGTGATCTTCACATTGATGGATAAGTCTTGTCTTGAGTTTTGGTTCCTCGAGGGGAGGTTTGCCTTCACTATTGCAAAGATTGAAAATGGATATATCACTGTGGTTAATTTGGAGGAATCAGACCTCTTTCTTTCTGCTGGTTGGTGTCCTTCAACCTGGGTGAGCGGCAAAAGTTTGTGATGTTCTTGAGGGCAGATTTTTCTTATCTTGGCAGACACAGACTGTTAGATCATCTCCTCTCTAGTATGCCTGAGGATGAATCCTTTGCTTTGTTTCCCTTTACTAAGAAATACCAACTCTAGGATCTCAGTGTTGAGAACAGCTGATTGGAGGTGTAGACTTGTCCGGAGGAAGAGAGCTATAGTTCAGATGGTGCTAGATCTCTATCAAACGATGAACAGGAACAGCTGCTTCAGGCCGTGGTCCAGAATACACCAATACTCACTGGGACATTGAAAGAAATACCAGTAAACATTTCTGCTCTCCTTCCTAGCACTCCTCCCTCACTTTCTTGTCCTCCTCCTCCTTCCTCTAGCGAGTCACAATGCGAGTCTGCCTGCCTGGTACTCTATTTTTGTTTAGGCGAATATCTCCACATCAGGACAGGAAGTAAGATTTGCATTGGGAAAACAATCTGAGTTCCACCTAAAGGTCTGAGTCCCATGGTAATTATTTCTACCTTTAGCTTACTCAGGATACACATGGCAGCTGGACATGCATTATGAACATGTACTACTGTACAGAAATGCAGTAACATACAGTGCCCTCCACTAATAATGGCACCCTTGGTAAATATGAGCAAAGAAGGCTGAGAAAAATTGTCTTTATTATTTAACCTTTTGATTTTTTGGTCAAAAATACTCTGCTCTTATGGATTTCAAACAAAACACAGGTTTATATTAAAACAATCGTTGTTAAATATAGGTGTGTAATAATTATTGCCATCCTTTTAGTCAATACTTTGTGCTACCTCCCATTGCCAAGATAACAGCTCTGAGTCTTCTCCTATAATACCTGATGAGGTTGGACAATACATGGCGAGGGATCTGAGACCGTTCCTCCATACAGAATCTCTCCAGATCCTTCACATTTCAAAGTCCACGCTGGTGGATTCTCCTCTTCAGTTCACTACAGGATTTCTATGGGTTTCAAGTCAGGGGACTGAGATGGCCATGGCATGACCTTGATTTTGTGGTCACTAAACCATTTTTGTGTTGATTTTGATGTATGTTTTGGACCATTTTGCTTTTGGAAGATCCAACCATGGCCCGTTTTAATCTTTCTGGCAGAGGCAGTCAGGTTTTCATTTAATATCTGTTGATGGTTGGTAAAGTCAGTGATGCCACATATCCTAACAAAATGTCCAGTTCTCTGGCAGAAAAACAGCCCCAAAACATTAAAGAGCCACCACCATATTTAACCGTGGGCATGAGGTACTTTTCCAAATGACTACCTCGCTGTATGTGCTAAAACCACCTCTGGTGTTTATTGCCAAAAAGCTCTATTTTGGTTTCACCTGACCATAGAACCCCATCCCATTTGAAGTTCCAGTAGTGTCTGGCAAACTGAAGACACTCGAGTTGGATGAGAGTAGAGGCTTTTTTCTCGATGTAGGTGACTTCAGATTGTAGTTTTGGAGAATTTCTGACCCCAAGATGCAACTACATTCTGCAATTCTCCAGCTGTGATCCTTGGAAATTTTTTATGGCGACTCGAACCATCCTTTTCACAGTGTGTTGAGAAAATATAGACACACATGTCCAATTCCAGATTGATTCATAACATTTCAAGTTGACTGGAACTTATTAATTATTGCCCTTTTATGGTAAATGGCCATTTTCAATGCTTGTGCTATTTTCTTATAGCCACTTCCCATTTTGTGAAACTCAACAACCTTTTGCCGGACATCACAGCTATATTCCTTGTTCTTACCCATTGTTATGAATGACTAATGGAATTTGGCCTATGTGTTACCTCATATTTATACCCCTGTGAAACAGGAAGTACTAAAAATGTAACATATCAATGCAAATATACTTCAAATATATTTTTCTCACATGAATTCATAGGGGTACCAATAATTGTTGCACCAAAGATATTTTTTATAAACCTGTGTTGTGTTTGCAGTTGTTTGATATTCATGAGAGCAGAGTATTTTTGTGATTTTTTTTAAACAAAAGATCAAAAGGTTAAACATTAAAGACAATTTTTCACAGATTTCTTTGCTCATATTTACCATGGGTGCCAATATTAGTGGACAGCACTGTATATGTAGAATTTCTAAAATTGTCAGAATAAAATGATGCATTCAAATCAGTATAAAACATTAAATGTGTTTTACAGTCGGTATTTTCCATTATATTTACAGATTATACAATATGAAAGTAACTTGATCGGTCCAACAATCTTGGAATAATACAGCTTACACCACAATGGTGCTGAATTCTCAAATCTCATTGGTCAGAATGTCAATATAAACAGTGTGTAATACGGTAAAGTTTCTGTAAGGAGACGTTTATTTGACATGAATGGAAGGAGTCTCCAGTGTCAGCTCAATATGTTTAGTCGGTCAAAATGTTTTCCACCACAGAAGAATATTCATAATGTTGAATGGGCATTTTCTGGTTTCTCAATAACATGAAAAGCTGTATTATTGTTTTTTTTTGCCTTAATAGTTTGAAGAGAGAAAAAAAAGTGGTAAAGGGAATTAACTTATCTTCTAGATGTTACGCAAAATTCAATGTAACTAGAAATGATGATGTTTTAAGTGATAAATCAGTGCAGCATAAGACGGAAAACACTTCAGGACATGCTATTTGTGGAAAATAATCCACTTTGGGGTGGTAACAGTAACTCTGCTTTGTGTTGAAATGCATTACAGTACGCCGTCATTAATTACATTCCCATAACAGCATGTTGTGTTGTATTCCTTACAAAATACACAGTATCATTAATGTTACTGTAAAATAGCACTGAAGCAGCAAAGGACCCTGTTTTGTGGATATTTTTTGCATTTTTCAGTCTGCCATTTTGTTTTATTAGTTTAATAATTGTGATAATTTCAGTATAATTTCAATAATATCAGTGAACCAGGGTATGTTTAAAGCAGAGGTAAAACTGTGCAGGAGAGCTGTTAAGGTAGATACTGTAGCTAATGTTTGCTATACCTACCTGATAGCCTGAATGTGCAAATAGATAATCCTTATAGCTGGCGGTACAGTACTTACTTAAATATAAATTACAAATACAAATAAAAACAAACTTTAAATTAAATAATGGATGCTCTGACTTATTATGAGCAAGACTTTAGTTCCATCCTAACAGCCAACAGGTGAGCTAATAGCTAGCAATGTTAGCTCCATGAAAAAGCTACTGAAATGAAATGCTTGCTTGAAAATAAACAACCCATAAAAAACAAATTTGTATTAGAGATGATTTTGTTAGCATTTTCGACTCTTTATTGCTTATACTTCTTAAGTTTGAAAGAGTTAAAACATTTTTAGGCTAACATGCTGTAAACAATAATTAGTCCTGTAAACAATGTTGTACACTTCTGTACTCAAACTATATCTTTAATATGGGGGCAGCATATTATTTTTACACTAATAATGATTGCATGCTGGTTCACCAAAAACAGTGCTAATTCTGAAACAGAACCTGAAACAGTGCTAATTCTCTTGTTCTTATTAGTGAACAAATCTATTAATCAATAGAAGCAACAAAACCACTGAAATTATAAAATCAGATAAAAACAAACCGATCTTTCATAAGCATCACTGTTTAATTGATGCTGTTTTATTGAGGGCACATGATCGTTCATTTGGAGTTAGGCATAGCAAAGAAAACTTGTGACCTTTGCAGATTGTGAGCTCAAGGGCATTTTTTTTAACTTTTGACACTTTCCTGCTTATCTACATTGCTTATCTGCTTTTCTTAGCTTAATACACTGTATACAGTATCATATATTTGCTTAGCAATCACTGCCATTATTATTAAGAAGTACAAGTTCTTTGTCACATTTTTCCTTGTTACAAATGCATAAATCTAGTGGATTAGAGAGAAAAAAAGTAGCCGTGAAGTTTCCTCTTACCCACTGTTTTTGGAACAAGACCTGAAGTGTGACCACAACACTCCTACTTGTCGACACCTCTAGCAAATCTAGACACCTTATTTATCATGCTTCTCCAATCCTGGTCATGTGGACAGTGATAAAATGCCTTCTCCTTCATTTAGTACCCCAGACAGTAGGGTGTGAACAATGTTGGCCCAGCTGTACACCCAAAACAGCCTTTGATGTGACTCTGGGGAGTTAAAACATGAATATATTCATTCATTCATCTTTCCATCCATTTATATTAACTCATTCATTCATCATTCATTTATGCATGTTCACCATCATTCACTGCGATGGATCCAAAGCTTATCCCGGGAACACTGAGTGTGAGGCTGGAGTATACTCTGGATGGGACACCAGTACACTGCAGTAGTGTTACATGTGGGAAACATGAAAATGATGACATGTGGTCTTTCTTTAGCCAACCTCTTTACAATGTGCACACACAGTCGTTTGACCTCCACTGAACTCAACTGACCTTTCAGTACCTGTGTTGCTGCCTAGCACCTGCTAATTGTATTGAAAAGCAAACATTTTTTCATGTCCTCATCCGTTTGTTTTTCTTGGACTTAGTGAGAGGATTAGCCCACTAAAAGCTAAACCAAATATGTCTTTAATATCTTTTGCAATTCAGCAAAGTAGACAAAGGAAAAAGTGGAGAACCTCTTTTTCTTTGACTTCTTCAGCGTCATCTATTCTTTTCCTATGTTTTCATGACAATGTCTTTCTCAGTTAATGGTTGTGCTGAAACGTCTAATCAATTGCCCGCTCTCAAAAACGTACACATGAATCCTGTTTTAAATAATTAAAAGATTAGAGGTTTAAAAACTGAAACATGCATTAGTTTCAATTATGTATGAAGAGAGTTGGGTAGAATTAATGATGTCAATAAAATTACGTTACTTGCATTGCAAATTTATTGTTAAGAAAACAATATTAAGTAAAATGCATTTTTAAAAGAAATCAAGTTTTGCCACCAAATATTTTTTTCTTTAGCTCTGAATAATTCTAAACTTGGAGCGGTTTGTCACTACAGAACTGAACATCAGTAAAATAATTCAGCAGTGTTGTAATTTTATATCTAGTGAACGGAAGCGAGACCAATCGGACAGGGTTTACAGGAAAACACTCGTGTCTTATTGGCTGACAGTCTCTCAATTCTGCAAAATGTTAGCTCACAGTCAGTGTGAGGAAAAATAGATATACACTATATAGAGATTTTTTTTAACCAGTAAAGGGTTTGAAATTGAGTAACATCCTCTGATGCTGAGCAGGAAAACAAGGTGTGTAAATGTCTATATGAGTTCCAGTTTAGGTGAACATGATATGAGCAGAGCATTAGGAAAGATAATGTATGGCACTGTAGCAGCTAAACCCCTATAATGATAGCTTAGTTGTGCCGCCCCTTGGCTAGCGATACCATACGAGCCTAGTTAGAAAAGTTTTATAATTTAGCGGTCTCATAGTCCTACAGTGACAACACTGAGGCAAGTTTTATGATAAATCCAACTTTTTCTAATCATCTCATACATTGACACACACTAAAATTTCTGAAAGTACTATGAGTTTTATTTTGTAAGGTTTTTTGTAGGTTTGAAAGGTTTTGAAAGTAACTTGTAAGTAATTAGTAATCTGATTACTTTTTACATGCAGTAATCAGTAAGGTAATCCGATTACAATTTTAAATTATGAAACAGTCATCTGTAGTGGATTACTTTTTTTTTTTTTAGTAACTTACCCAACACTGTATAAGAAGAGTGTTAACATAAGCTGTAAGAAGTGTCAGCATTTAGCCAAATCATAATTTCCCATTTATGTAAGTGATTCTGCGACATTTTGGTGCCTCATAAAAGGTTATAAACATTCATCATTGTGGTTATACTTGTCAGTGCAAATAATGTTCTTCAAATATGATCACTGCTTTATTTAAACATTTCTTCAGATCATAAAGGACCTGAAAGCAGTCATTCAGTAAGTAAAATGGTTTTCATTTTAAACTGGGTGCTTAGACTCCCACACCCCCCAACATGATCCCTTTAATAGCCTCTTAAAGAGAGTGTACATTTATGTTTACACTTGTGAACCTAGTACCCCTTCCCACAATCCTCTAGCTGCTCCCGCATGAACTGGAAATGTTTTCAGTATGCTATTTATGTGCAGGATTCCTCAACACTGCCTCATATATTTCCATAAATGCAACCATAGACTGAACTAGTGGTTGGCAAAACATGTCTCTCTTGTTGAGTATGCGCCAACGCAGTGTTGTCCCCAGTTTTATTTGTGACAAATTAAACTGTCAGCTTTGTTTGAGTTAAATTGCAAAGTAATACTTTGGAGGTGTGAAGGTTGCTAGGACACACGTGCTAAGCAGGAGCATATGGGTGGGTTATTTTTAATTGCTGGCCTCATGTGTTGATTTTTCCATGTGATAGTGAAGGAGAGTGTGAAATAAACCACCTATTTGTAATGAGCTTCCTGGCAATACAAAAGGCTAGTCTGTGATAGCAACACCTAAGAGACCACCACTATCTTCTGACAAAGTGTGTTCCTATCACCGATGTGCTGTCATACAGACGCCTGTCAGAATCCTGGCCTGGAGAGGGTTCAGGACTGACCTGAACCCTGAAGACGAAGTCAGTCTCCCTTGCAATGATGCTTTTAATAAATTGAATACAAATTGAGGCCCTGAATACAATTAACAATTTCACATTCTTCCTGACTTTTCTGTTGTACTCATTCCCTTCATGTTGCTTTGTGATTTGCAAATTTTCTACCATGCATCGCCTTTCCTCTTTGCTATTGTGTTGCCTGTGGCCTTTCTTCCCTCCTGCTGCACCCTCAACCCCATAATCAACAGAGGAATGCCTGAGTCCATGTCCTGTCAGATTGGTGGGAACAATTGATTACCATGACCCACCCCTTTTGTCCCCCATGTAGCTACATTAATAATATTGTAAGCTCTGGAGGCCTCAATTTGCTAGTCAGGGTATTTTGGATGGTCATTGGTTGCATTGATTAAAGGAACAGAACTGTATTTCAGGTCCCAGAGCATTTAAAGGACTGTATTCAATATGCCTTATGTAACCTAGCCTCTGGTATACTCCCAAATGGTTTGGAGCATGGTGCCCAGTCCAAGTCATAAAGGGTATATGTGGCTAACAGTTTGGTTCATGGTTGGGAGGAAAATTGTTTTTCTAATGAATTAAATCAAATGGACCAACACTTTCTATCACAGAACTGTTACATTTTTATTCTGACTGCACAGAGAGTGTAATAATTTCTATAACAGGACAGTAGTTCCATCTTCAAGGGAAATTACAGCACTCATCATTTCTGATGCAGGAAAGTTTTTAGGATGGAGTGTTTTATGGTTTATTGATAACAGCTCAAACTACATTTTTGGCTTAGAGAGTTTGGTGAGGAACTAACTTGTCCACAGCATGAGTTGTATCTATAAATAGATCAAATGTATGAGGTGTAAATAAAAATCTGTGGATTTTTATAAAAGGAATAAAATATGACACGGCAGGCATACTTTTATAGAAGAAAAAAAAGACTTGCATATAATAATAATAATAATAATAATAATAATAATAATGAATCGACACCCACCACATTGTTGATTTATTTCCTTATAACAGCATGCCCTGTCAGCTTTTATTCCTTACAAACAAACTGTTCATTTGCAATAGTATCAAGCTTTGAGCACCGCTTGCTGACAAGCAGCAACTTGGGTTGTAATGTTCTGTGATCTTTTGGCCTCCCTCCTGAGGTGTAACCCTGGTGCTCATTGTTCCCATGATTGTCTCCACAAATGGAGTCGTCTCCTCAACCATTACCAGGATAAAGCACTTTAAATTTACTAAATTCAATTTGGGAATTTGAACCTTAAGTGATTTGTGGTTTCTGTTTGAATTTATTCATGCTTTAACCATGAACACATTACTAAATGTGATCAATCTAGTTGAGTTAAAAGCTAGTTACATTCAAAGTATAGCTCAGTGTAATTACAATTTATTTATTAATACATTTAACTAATAGCATTGCCACATAGCAGATTTACGAATACAGAATATGGGTCTAGATCTGGAATGCCAACTGGGAAAGCCAGAGACATGGTAAAATAAGGAAGAAATCACAATAAGGCACAATAAGGAAGAAATCCTGAAAAGATTCAGGCTCAAAGCTGGGTGAAACTGAAGAGTAGAAAAGACTTTAAAAGTTCTCACGTGAAGTACAACTTCTAAACTGGGTACAATTACATTTGTAGTAATCAAGTAGGAAATATTAAATGACCAACATGGGACCATATGCTTTAAGAGAAAATACATGGTGTACTATTATTCATGGACACTGGCTTCACAGACACAAGACTGCACAAATGAAAACCATTCACAGTCCTCAGTTCACTAGATGGATGCATACTGAATTGTGTAAATCCTTCTTATTGTAGTTGGTATCTGTGGTATTCACAAAGGATATGGAAGAGAGGGACTCACACTGGAAGCATTAAAAGACTCATACTGATGTAGAGATTAATGGGGATTACTGCAGGAGAGTGAGATGAGGGAAGTCCAGCATCACATCTGTGTATAGGAATTCTGAGTTGGGCAAGAACAAGATTTAGTATGGGATAAACTGTGGTTCAAAATCTTTTTGGTCATGGTACCAGAACCATGGTTATGGAACCATTTTAGAGAGAGAGAAAAGGATCTGTTAGTAATAAGTGTTCGAGAAGAAGGTAGCAGTGGGTTTCCTAAACAAATCTGTGAAAATAAAAACACTCAGGTCTGATCTGATTTTTATGTGCTATCTTGAAACGTCCACAGGACACTTGTCACGAGACACTAGTAGACACTTTGCTCTTATAGTGTTCTTTGATAGACAGAAATGATGTGGTCTGATTATATAATGTAAAGTATAGTCTCACTGCTGTACCTAATCACACTGATGCTAGCTGTCTCCCCTGTCCTATTCTTATGTACATTTACAATCGTCAGCTATTTTCTCCCTCAAGAGGAGAAATCGTTTGGTGCGACAGCACGTAGACAGATAATAAGATAACTTTGTTTCAGGGTTGTCCCTGTGTTTAGCTATAGCCTGAGGCCTGCTTCATTGGCACAATCTAAGATCACGCCTCAGTGCATGTGCTCAATGGATTCGGTGTGTTTCATCATGACATCATGCTTTTGTGTGAAATCCCTACACCTATTCAATGCTCTGCTGTGAGTTTAAGCCACTAGCACCTACCACACCAACCCCTAGTGCCTTTACAACTCCGGCACGGATAAGAACACTGTGTTAATTATTACAGACTTCAAGAGTCAGTAATGGAAAGCTACTTGTGTTAAAAATTCTAACTGTGTTGTATTTTATTTCTACAAAATGTTTTGAAAAGTTGCCGAGTATTGTCTGTGAGCTCGCAGACAATACTGTTTCCAGTGTTTACTACAGTGTTTCCAAATTCAAGATACCTGGCTACTGCATTCTTCTTTTCTTGAGACAAATAGGTTAGTTGAAATAACTATGTTGTGCCTTTTTTGACCCTGAAGAGATTTCATATTCATATCAATACTTAATTTTGATGTTTAGCGGTTTGGTTATTTAAATTAAATATGTATTTAACACCATCATAGAATAATATATTTCATATATAATAATATATTCATGCATTTTTCTCATTTTTAACCCCCACCCGACCCACAATATTTTTTCCCACCCTATTAGTATGTCATACTGACATCGCATTTAATCGGTGCCTCAACTTGCTAAACTGTTAAACTCCTAATACAAGTTTTATCATGTGCTATGTCCTATTTGGGGAGATTAATTAAACTCTGAAATTTGGAACTGGATGTGCCTTATTTAAGAAATAATAATAAATAAATAAAGGAAAGAAATAGCAGTAAAATCAGTCCAAAACAAAAAAAAATCGAGTTAGTACTGAACACATGCTAGATAAATGTAATTACGTCAAACTATAAGAGCCAATCATATTCTAATGTGCAAATTCGAGACTACTTTACTAGGTTTACAGGGGGAATGGGAGTGACTATGGAAAAATTTAGTAGGATTACATAAAAAGATGGTCTTCAAAAAAGCTGGTGTCGTTAAATACACAATTTTGGGTTTGCATATATTATATTTACAAAATGTATATAAAATTAATTAAAATCAACTGCTTTCAGGTTTAGAAGGGCTTTCAGCACAGAATACTACAAGCATAAAAATGGAACTTTTGTCCAGTTTTACGGGAAATGTTTGTGATGATTTATCATTCTTTCAATATTCATTAGTTACGTGAGTCTTGTTCTGCTAATATGAAAATAAGTACTATATTTATTCTATGCCCTGGCAATTAGAGTGCTTCTGGCCAATTATGATCGTCTGTGAGCTCATGCACAGTATATGGAAGTGTCTTAGCATCTTCTCCAAGCATGTTAAGCTGCCCTGTGACTGACTGTGAGAAGCAGTAAGAAACTGATGTGCTGCAAATGTCTCAGGAGGAATTTATACCTCCACTGAGTCTTGGCTGCTCTGATTTGTTGTGGTACAGTTGGGAAAATAGGTTGTACATTAGATTTTCCCCCAAACCATTCTGCTAATTTATTATTTATTATCGGTTTAACATACAGTGAGTAAAAGAAGTATCCCCTGCTGATTTTGTACGTTTTCCCACTGACAAAGAAATGATCAGTCTATAATTTTAATGGTAGATTATTTGAACAGTGAGAGACAGAATAACAACAAAAACATCCAGAAAAACACATGTCAAAAATGTTATAAATTGATTT
>JAOUWY010000045.1:10537361-10547944 GCA_025728095.1 Prietella phreatophila | reverse complement strand
ATGTGTGTATGATTGTGCCCTGTGATGGGTTGGTACCTTGTCCAGGGTCTCCCCTGCCTAGTGCCCTGAGTCCTGTGGGATAGGCTCCAGGCTATTCTGTGATAAATCATTTTGATTTTACTATCAAGCGAAGCAGTTGTTATGATTTTAGCGCTTATCGTGCTGTCCTACTTTCTACTTGTGCAGGTTTGGTCCTGAGGTCATTTGTTCTTAAGTCTCCCTGTGCTCAAGCCCAATTCCCACCAGAGACCTTCATGTCCAAGAAGTGTGCGCGTGTGTGTGCGCGTGTGTGTGCGCGTGTGTGTGCGCGTGTGTGTGTGTATCTATGTGTGCGAGACATTGTCTCTAAACTCTCTCCAGTCATTCTGCTGTGTTTCTTCTTGAAAAATGTGTGGCTAACCCCCCCCTTCCGCACATTAAAACCATCTCTGGATCTACCAAACTGTTCAAGAATCTGATCCTGCATTCAAAGCAAACACATGTACAGCAGATCCCAGATCAACCCTGAAACTACTTTTAGAGATTCATGATAGTGTTATCTAGATTTCAAACGAACAACTCCTGCATCCTTTTTGCTCATTGCCTGGTTGTCATTTCCCTCTCTCTGATCCTTTTTTTTTCTTTACTCCTTCTGTAGGCTTGAGTTGTTTGCAGCTTGTCAACAGCAGGGTGGTGGATGGGATTGCATTCAGTGCAGTGCGATTACATCATGTATTAGCTACGTTCTGTGGGTATAGTGACATGTGTGGGCATCGTGGGAAGTCCATGCCACTGCAGAGATCACAGATATGGGGTCTTATGCGCAATGCTGGAATCCGCACAGCTGACTTCGGGTCAGATTTGGCTTTTTGTAGCATCATCCGTACATTTATATGACGAAGGAGAAACGATTGGGGATCAGTACTCTTAATCTACAGCAGATATTGGCAGTAAAATCCAGTTACTGGAAAAGGTTGTTGATCCAAGAGGGTATACAGAGATTCTCAGCTTGTTTTGTGCTATACAGGATAAGGTTAAGATTTTAGACCCTTATAATAAATTGAAGTTGAAGACCAGTTTGCAGCCAAATTGCAACATTTGAGGGCATGGATAATTTACTCAAATCATTGTCACAGTCAATAGTCAGTGTTAGCATGCAGGCAGACAACCAAGGTTAACCAAGGGGAGAAAGTTCTCATAAAAACGCAAGTAATAGGCAACATGACTGTGTGTAGTTAAAAAACTATAAACTAGAGAAAACTAGGGAAAACAAAGTAGGTTCCTTATGTACTCTGGTTGCAACCTGGGGATTTTTTTTTTTTTTTTTGAGTTTTACACAGAGGCAACGTGATTTAGGAATATTTTGAAAGTAATCATTCAAACCCCCACCCCCCCCCCCCCAATTTCATTTTATTGAGGCTATTCTATTTGCACATTATTGATTGGTAGTTATCAAGTGTAATCTTCTGTCTTTTCACTAATAAAAACCCACCTGCATGACCTGTAGAGGGAAAACAACCCACTCTGAGAACCTATAAGAACTGTCCATCAAAGAACCACCCGAGCCACACGTGCAAACAATTTGCTTCTCTTGAAAGATGGTGCAATGTGAAACCAACCGAAACGAATGAAAAATGTCACAAAAAGTCAACTTTAGGAAACAAACTAGATGAGAAAACTGCCTAAGAGGGTAAGAAAAGTGAATACTCTGTTTACAGTGCAATATTTTGAAAAGACTTGCTGGAGAAACAAAGGGCTTGAATTACACAATGGGAAATGAGGATCAGGTGAAACCAATCAGAGACCACGAGAGGAAACAAGAACAGGACACTATGTCAGGAATAAATCAAACCAGGATGTGCAGTTATTGGGCATAATGCAAAGTGCTGTGACCAACCCGGGGATGATCATTTTCCAATAGCTACACACAGCAAAGTGTTTTATTCCTTTTATACCACAGCAATTTGCCAAAACTCTTTATCCTTTTATAGTTACTTTTATCGTTGTGGAGTGTCGATCACTTCCAGTGTTACAGGTATAAACATCCATTCCCTCACCAGCTTCTCTAATAAGACAGCAACGTATCCTAAATACTTCCTTGTGTCAGAAAACAGCTTTACCTACCTTTTAGTCTCCTTTCATAATTGTTAAATAAACATTTCATTAGAAAAAGCATCACTAGACAATGGTAGTGTTTTTTTATTTTTAAATAACGTTTAAAAATAGGTTATTGTTAGGCTTAAATTATGTGAGCTTTTGCCACTGTGAATGAGTTGTTAATATAGCAACGATAATGCATTAGAATAAGCAGACAACACATAGTCATGGTTGTAAAATTTTTTTTAAAGAGTTAGTCATCACCTTTTGGCTAATCAGATTAAAGAATTCAGCAGGTTTAACTACAAGGGACAGACTGTAGTATGAGATACGATAGGGGTCAGAGCCAGACTGGAGGTAGTTGTAGTGAGACCTCTTGTTCTTGTGGACATGGTTGTAGGCATGGCAGGAATGACAATATTAAATATATATTAATTATGATTCTGTAGACTGATTTGAAGCCCTTATTTGTTTGAGTGGCTGTTTGATACTTGTGAAGTCAAAGGTAAAAATCCCACTTTTTGATACCGTCAGAAGAACTAGTTGCTACTGGATTGGAAAATCAGGGATTACTGTTTAATTCCGATATTGAAAGGTTGGAAGGAGGAAGCGTATGCTGAATCAACGCTTTTACATCTCTTCAGGAAATGCAGTGTGCTACTTCCTGTGCCAGGAGTGTGTTACGTTTGTGAGTCTCTGTGAATGAGGTAAAAGGGGGCCAAGCAGAGGTCATTTATAAAGTGGAAATGACCACAAAAAAGGCCAGTGTGTGATGAGATAAGACAAAGGGTATTCTGGCCATACTCTTCCCACAGAAGTTAAGACCATTCCATAAGCATGACCTCATTCTCATCAGACTTTTTGCTGTTGTGTTCAGCACAAGGACTCAAGGAACTCTCTTTAATCTTTGTTACTTCTTTAATCTAGATACAACCAAATTATTGATGATTAGTAAGATAATGACATCCTGAAAAGGCCCCTTCTTAGGATGTCATTAGCAACGGCCCTGGCTTCTGAAAGCTTAGAGAGAAGACACATTGTACAAGAACAGTAAACAGTTCGACACTCTACTGTCTAAATCACACATTGAGTTGTTTGCTTGCTCTCACAAGCAACTGCAAAGGCATCCCATTAAACATTTAGGAAAAGGGTTCCTAATGGGTTCTTTGGATGGTTAATGGTTCTAGCTTTATTTTGTAGAGTTTTTAAAGAGGTAAACTCTTTTTTTTTTTTGGATGGTACTACACTGAAACTTTAAGAGTTCCCCTAAAGGGACAAAGCAAGGAGCCCTTTAATATTCTAGATGGAATCTTTTTTCCAGTTGTTTATTTCACCATAATGCCCAACCCTTTAACTTGGTATATTATCATGATCTTTTATCATGATGAGCTAGCATTGTTACCGCCTCTGTTTCGATCCTGGGTGAAGGTTACTTTCTGTGTCTCCCCCTGTCTGTATGGGTTTCTTCCATGTTTACCAGTTTCCTCCCACCTCCCGAAAACATGTAAGTAAGTGGATTATCCACTGTAAAAAGGTATGAATGTGTGTGCGCTTGGTTCCCTGTGATGAATTTGCTTCTCATATATCTTTTTTTTGCAGCCTGTGTTCCCAGAATAAAGGTTTTTTATCCTGGAAAAAAAACAAACACAGGTTTCCTCTGGGTTTCCCCAGTGTCCTCCCATCTCTAAAAAACTTGCCAATAGGGGCCTTAGCTACTCTAAATTGTCCATATGTATGAAT
The DNA here is from genome assembly GCA_025728095.1 of Prietella phreatophila. Classification (NCBI taxonomy): domain Eukaryota; kingdom Metazoa; phylum Chordata; class Actinopteri; order Siluriformes; family Ictaluridae; genus Prietella; species Prietella phreatophila. Next base: position 10,544,128 of record JAOUWY010000045.1, on the reverse strand, counting down.
GTGTGTGTGCTGGGTGAACTGGCATCCCATCCATGGGTATATTCCTACCTTGCTCCCAGTGTTGGTGAGGTCCGACTCCAGATCCACGGCAACCCTGACGAGGATAATAAGATTACTGAAGATGAATGAATGGGTGTTTGTCAGTACTTGTTTAATTTGGCAGTATTTTCACTGAAAAGGAACCTCAGCTGAATTGTATTTGGCAGACACTTTAGCAACATCATTGATGCGCTCGAAATGACAGTTGGATAAACACTGGTTAAATATTGAACTGATTATCAGCACATGCCTATGTGACATATACTAGAGAAGAACATCAGCTCTATGTGTGCATGGTTTCAATTCAAGGGGGGAAAAACCACACAGATACCAAAAGCATGTCCTGTATATTCCATGATATATTCTTCCAAGCCAGACAATATATTTAGAACACATTTGACTTTCGGAAACATCAGCGGTTCTGAGATTGATTTTATACCCATATGTTGGGAGACTTTCTCTTGTCTTTGCATGACTGATCTCCGATATTCTCCTATATTATTATCCTATTATAAAGGTTTTGTGGGTGGTGAAATGTTCGAGTTGAAAACGTGGAAGACGGTTAGAATTTTTTTTATATGAGCCCTTAAATAGATGTCTTTAGGCGGGGTTCAGAGCTTTCAGTGGTGAGACCTGCTGCTTTTCAGCCACGACAAACCCCCTAAAGTGCTTCTCCACTCATTGCGCGAGACAAATCTGAAGGACGGAGGTCTGCTGACTGTATAGTAAGTTTCTTATTTCTTATTTTCACAGAAAAGACGTGTGTAAATTTGTGTATAATGTGAAGCTCAGATTGCTTTGAAATTTAGTCAATCTGAGGAAGCTTTTGTGCCAGTCTTAAAGTGGAGCACATCTGAGCTGGAAATCAATCATTATGTTTTATAATAATTCAATATGGAAATTATATTCTAGTGGTAGATGTACAATGGAATACCAGTACTGAATCAAGTGATTTGTACAGCACCCTTCATATTTGTCCATATTTCCTGCTTATGTGATCCAGAAAAGCTTTGCCTGAATGAGACTTCTGTCTCCTGCAACTGCTCCTAATTGGAAGTCCTTTCTAGGAGTTTTGAGAGAGCTTGTAATCACTTCTTTCCTAAATGTTGTCTATTGTGATCTGTAGAATCTCTAATATCTTGTTGTAATTTCTGTCAGAACATGTGACAATTGTTTTGACATTTTTTTCCCCTTTCTGGCAATTTTCACAAGCTCATTTGGTTGTTACTATGTAAAAACATTGATATTTATTATTGTTGGAAACATTTGAAGGGAATTCATTCTTGAATCCAGCAAGCTTCTGAGAACAAAAGGAGTTTGAATAATTCAGAAAAAGCTCTTTTTGGTTTTGGTTCCTTTGTTTCCTGGACAGATTAAAGCTACATTTTTAAACAAATTACACTCCACAGTTGGATTACTGGTTAAAAATATAATTAAATCTCTTCCTTCCTTACCGAATCACACAAAGACTTCACAGGACAACTGAAGCATAAGAAAATAAAACTTAAGTCTTATTTTCTTAAGTTAACATAACGTTTCACAACTGCGTAGCTTGTGTGGGTTTAGAGGTATTTGCATTTGTATTTGTTCTGTGTATATAACGTTGCAGATTGCTGACAGTAACGGCTGACATCTTCCTTCATGATCGGTATATTAAAGTCCTTTCATGTCCTTGATTTTCTACAGAATTTTCCAAATTCAAAAGAACCTCTGTTGATGAATGATGTTCATGTACGGTCTGCAGTGTAAAACATGTAAGGTGAATGGGAGGACATTGAGTAAAGAGAACGATAGCTTTTCAAATGACGACAAATGCCAGAATTTCTACACAATAATCAAGACACAGGAGTAAGAATTAAAAAAGAGAAAGAAAGATAATTTCCTCTAAGCCATTGAGGTCCATTAAAACTTTTTTCATTCTTTCAAGGAAACAATTTTACATCATATCAAACTCAACTGTTACAAAGTTTCCTTAAGTGCTCTCACTTCAAGAGATTAAGAAATTTGACTTTTCTTAAAGACTCATTTACTATGCTATCATACTTTTCATTATGTTTGATTTATGGACAGACTTGCCATTTCTCCGATTAAGGCTTTGTTATCATAGATGGACTTTAGATCTCTTTGGCTATGTCATGATTGTGTGCTTCACTCTCATGGCTTTGCATGCCTCATTAAAGAAATTTGTTGAGAATCACAGGTTTGTTGGCTCTGTTTTTATACAGTATGTTTAAATAACTAAGAATCATTCTCGGCCACAAATAAACAGCATGGATATTATCACATAGAGTTTTTCAAATTAGCAAACGTCAACACTGCGTTTTCTTTTTTACATTTTGGACTCAAGTTCAATTTCTATTGAGACCTATTGTTTAAATAAGAGTTACTATTAGTAAACAATTAGTTTGCGTGTATATTCTAATTTGTAAGTCGATTTGGATAAAAGCATTTGCTAAATGAATAAATGTAAATTTAAATGTAAAAAAATAGAATAGAATATGAATAGAAAATCAAGTAGAGAATACAGTATTTTTGTTTAGGGCGGAGTTTCCCAAGAGTTAAGATCAAGGTTAAGATCATCTTAACTGAGAGAGAGTGTTCAATATGATGTTCGCACTACCATTTAGGGATCTTTGTGCCATGATGCTTTTGGGAAATTCGGACTAGATTGAGACATCTCATAAGTTATTTCTTTTGCTGAAAGAATTTAGTGTGTGTAGTGCTGCATGACTGTGTATGATCTGTGACTCAGACCATGGTATGACTGCAGATTTTTTTATGGCCTGGTGTCTGAAAAAAGACAATGCTAATTGTTAAGTGTAGCCATGTCCATAGGACTGTCATGTCACGGCAAACCCGTGACTACATTTCCCATCCTACATGGCCGCCATGGACTGCAATTCCCAGAAACACTCCCATTCATTCTGATCACACACACCTGCATCAAATTCATAGCACTCACAACCACAGTATAAAGAGACTGTTTGAACACAGTGACTTTGCGAAGTATTGAGTGTTATCACCGTACCAAGCATTTGTACCCTGTTCCTCATTTTGTTTCATGTTCTTTGATCATGTTTCTTGTTTCTTGTTCTTGATTCTTGCCTTGCCTAATTTATGCCTGTTTTTGACCATGCTATTGTCTGCGTGCCTCTCTTTATTAAAAGCTCTTATCTGCAATTGCATCTGTCCTAACCTCCATTACGATGTGACAAGGACAGGGTTGTCTAGGTGTCCCTTCCAATGTTAAAATGCAGGTATGTGTTTGGCATGTAGAAGTTAAAAGATGGGTTTCGGTTATTTAAGTGACGTGTACTTGACAGCAATGATTGCATTCTTGCAAATTTACCTAATATATTTTCACTCTGACTGTAAGTCCAGACCTAAACAAAAAGCATAAATTGCTCTGGAAACTGGGGGCTGAATCCTATTTTAAAATATTGTGTTTGGACACAGGGGCAGAAACTTACAGTCCACTACAGACCATTTCAGAGCCTGGACAGCCAGAACAAAAACAGCAAGCCAACTACAGCTTTGAAAATCTGCAATCTGTGAGTGATGTAGAAACACTAACAACCTTGGAACCTGCTTACACTTTTTCCAGCACAGAAATTAGCTCCGTCAACAAACATTCACACACTACAGACAGCTTGGAAATGGCAATCAGCCTACAACGCATGTCTTTGGACTGGGAGAGGAGACCAGAGTACCCGGAGGAAACCCCTGAAGCATGGGAAGAGCACACACTGGATGGAAGTGGGATTCAAACCTCCAACCCTGGAGGTGCAAGACAAACGGGCTAACCTCTAAGCTTCCATGCCCTGGATCTGTTCAACTCTTTCTTTAAAATGCAATACATATAAACCAGTTTTAGTAAATGGAGCAGGTAGGGGTGGATTAAGGGCTTGTCAGTTCGGGTGCTGTACTTTTGAAATCCTGCCACTTGTTGCAGCTTTAAACGATCTGGGCGAGAACCTGTAAAGTGAATGTTACACGTCCACGAAGGATCAGGTTTTAGCTCGTCTCTGAGCACCATTCTATTTCTGCTATACTCTGAGGGCCAGATGGGTTGTGCTTGATATTTTCAGCATTGAAGCGATTGCTGTTTTTCCCCTCTAGAAGTGGACCTGCTAAGAGAAAGGCCCTGTCAGCAAATGAGCGGAGAGAAATGTCCATTGAGTCGAACTTTTATACACATTCGTACCCGCCCACAGATCAAGGTTGCTCTCCACTATGTAATCAAGTATTATAGTCAGGGAGGGTAGGGCCACATGAGCTAGCCTGCATGCCAGTCAGGACAAGGAGCTTTATTTAAAGTGTGCGGTCAAAACACCCACAAGTTTGTCATTTTTCACTTTAATTTTTATTTTTTATGTGCATGCAGTATTCTATGTAAAAGTGGAGTGATGCTATACTTACTCAAAAACAGTTTCTCTCTGTTTCTGTCTCAATCACATACATACACACTCATTGAGCTTCGGGGAGGTAGCGGGACATCTCCTGTTGCTGGCTGCAGGCCTGTGTGATAAGCTGGTATCTATTTAGATAGCTGTACACACACACACGCACACACACACACACACACACACACACACACACACACACACACACACACATGGCAGAGTGGCATGAACGGTATGTAAGATTACCAATAGCATAGTGAAGGCCTTCTCCCAGAGTCACATTTAGAGTGGACACAACATACGCTACAACCCATCAAAAGAGTAACTATCAATAGCAACACATCGAAATCTCTCTCTCTCTCTCTTTCTCTCTCTCTCTCTCTCTCTCTCTCTCTCTCTCTCTCTCATAGCGCTGCTATGTCCTAATTTTGCTGCTCTAAGTGATATCAGCTGTATTAGTGTATACCAGTGTTATAGGTGTAACATGAATTCATGTTGACCTGCAAATTGCCTCTCTGCCTGTACAAGCTTAATATCAGAACAACACAGTGCACCACACATTTTTGGTCATGTGACTTTACAGGGACAAGACAGACAAGTATTCAAAAGGAATATATACATTTTTATGTTAAATGTGTTCAGCAGTTTATCCGTGCCGTGGATGTAAGTATTTTGTGGGGGACTTCACATTTTCAACACTGAATTTTAAAGACTTAACAGAGAAGATCATGGAAAACTATTTGTTTTGTACATCAATGAGGAAACTAGTGTTGCTATTGCAAGACTTTATGGTTCAAGGCTGTATGAAGCCACTGGAATAAAAAAAGAAGAATACATTAAGCATTATCAACGGCAAATATATAATATAAGTTGTAATATAAAAACAGTTTTGTATTTCTGCGCCAAGATGGACAGTGACATGGAATATTGCCATACTAACATTGACTGGTGTTTGAATGGTACAGAATGGTGGGTGTTTATGAATATGACTGTCAGATCTTGTCATAAATCCTGTCAGATTAGTTGCTAGCCAGCCAAAATTAGCTGTGAAGATTAGGATCATTTAGTGATATAACCCTTATTATTTAAAAATTCTGTCATATTAGCTAGCCAGCTAGTGTTAACAATGGCACAATGGATATAATAGCCTCTCAGAAATCCTGTCAGGTTAGTTCATGTTAACTAGCCAGCTAACAGTAGCAGTGGAAATTATACACTTAGATTATATACAGCATTTAGCCGACGCCCTTATCCAGAGCACTTTACAGAAGTGCTTCCATCCATCCATCCATCCATCCATCTTCTACCGCTTACTCCTTTTCAGGGTCATGAGGAACCTGGAGCCTATCCCAGGGAGCATCGGGCACAAGGCGGTGTACACCCTGCACATGGTGTGCTTTATAGTCTCTATCAAAAAACATGTCCTCATGCAAGGTTAGGGACTAAGAATGTAACTATAAAAATATTCTATGAAATCCTGTCAGGTTATTTCAGGTTAGCTAGCCAGTTAACATTAGTAGGGAAGATTATGAATTTTGATGGATATTATGTAAAAATTCATATTTTTTAATAAATAATATCAGGTTAGTGCAAGAGTACAAGCTAGCCTATAATAATCTATGAAAAGAGATTCTAAAGACTTCCTTTTTCCTTCTTGAAGACTTCCATAAATGGAGTAGGTAGCATACATAGCGACATAACCTATTTTTTGGGGGCACTGTTTAGCCGGGGAACACAGAACTAGCTACAGTGAGAACTTTTTCAAAGCTATAAAAAGTAGAATATGCATTACCAGTGACCAACATTGACGTTCTTGAGGTGTAATTGTGGACGTATTCGTGTGTGTGGTACCTGGGAAGGAGACCGTATTAAACACAGCCTTTAGTCTATATCCATCCATCCATCCATCCATCCATTTTCTACTGCTTACTCCTTTTCAGGGTCACAGGGGAACCTGGAGCCTATCCCAGGGAGCCCTTTAGTCTATATAAATATTTCATAATTTATTCCATAGAGCTTTCCCAGTGATTGCATTTGTAGGCAATCAGAGGCCTTGTGACATTCAAAGATGCATAAACATGTTAGTTTTTCATCTGTGGTGTGTTTATCACTGAAGAAAAAACACTGATCATTGCCTCTCTATGTGTGTTGACCACAGAGAATAATAGCAGCTGTGCAGGTTTTTAGCAGCTTGCCAATGCTGGAGAAACTGCTGGTGCCCTTCCAGAAAAAACGATACTTACACACTCGCCTGTCAAATCACCATCTCTCTCTCTCTCTCTCTCACACTCACACTCACACACACACACACATAAAGATACATAC
>JAOUWY010000045.1:10495895-10505899 GCA_025728095.1 Prietella phreatophila | reverse complement strand
GTGTGTGTGTGTGTGTGTGTGTGTGTGTGTGTGTGTGTGTGTGTGTGTGTGTGTGTGTGTGTGTGCGCGTGTGTGCACGAGATAACTGAATATGAATATGGGAAGTGGAATAAAATGGTTAGCATTCTGTACTATACATTGAATTGGCAAGTCACATTGACATTCATAGTAGTGTGTGTGTGTGTGTGTGTGTGTGTTCGTGTGTGCGTGTGTGTGGTGTGAAATTGCGTGCTAAGCGCATACAAAATGTGTATGTTTGTGTGTATGTCTGGGAGTGTGTGCTCACGGCTATGTAAGAAAGAAAGGATCAGGAGATTTCTACGTCCTTCTCAATCACAGACTTGCCACGCACATCTTTTTATCCAATCACGCTGCTTTCCTTTTCCTCTCCCCTCCCTCTGTTGCTATGGAGACTCGGGAAGTCTCTCAGGTGCCTTACTGCTGCGAAGTGAAGCAACTTCTCTCCCTCTCTCCCTTTTCTCTCCCTCCTATGTTTCTTCTCCTCCTGGCTACTTTGCCTTCTTTTTTTCCCCTCAGAGCCTATTGTCTCCCTCCTTCTCCTCCTGTCTGTCATCCTTAAAACATCTTTCTTTCCTTTTTTTTTCTTATTGAAGGGAGCGGGACTGTGTGCTGGGATAGAGAACAGGTGGGAGTGAGAATGAGACCACAGAGGCAGAAAAGGAGAGATGAGATATGAATTCCCAGGACAGAGAATGGGGGAAGTATCTGATTTGGAAGTATTTGAAATCTGATTCTATGGGCAGAAAATTCAAACCAGTCCCTCTCCTCATGTGTTTGGCCATGACCAATGAGCAGGTTTTTACCTTTAACGTGTATATAATAATGAACTCCCAAGGTAACCTACCTTGTCCTAGGGCTATAACAGTCAGTAGGTTATTATAACAGCGATGTGCGGGGTCCAAGCACTGTTCACAAATAGCACCCCGTCAGTAGTTGGTTCTGGTTACGTCACACAGAACACGAGACCACAGATGACCCTACTGTTGAACCCTCAAAAACATTTTCTTAAAATGAAATAATTTAATATTTACTATAACTACTACTATTACTACTACTACTACTACTACCACCAGAACCACTATAACTAACTACAACCAAACATGTGCCTCTGAAACTGACAGAAAATGTGATATAAAGCAGGCGAGAATTAATTTACATTTTGGTTTCTCTGCCAACATTCGCCTTACTTTAGTCTGATATGGAAAATGGTAGGAGGCGAGTGAATGCACTGTGGGAATATTTTGATTTGATCTCTATTCCACAAATGTCCATGCCAGGTTTCTAATAATAACAAACTGTGGGACAGTCCTGTGTATATGTTTGGGTTATATTTTTGCTAAAGATTATTCAGACATCCTTAAAGTATGAGTGGATCATGAACAGATTCCAACAACGTTTGCCTCACACCTCTGGCGTTAGGGGTGTGATTACCTCCTCCGTCCTGTGTGCACAGAGTTTCCCCGTGCTTTGGGGGTTTCCTTTGGGTACTCCGGTTTCTTCCCCTAGTCCAAAGACTTGCATTGTAGGCTGACTGGAATTTCCAAAATGTGTGAATGGGTGTGTGCGCGATTGTGCGCTGCGATGGGTTGGCACCCTGTCATGCCTCGTGCCTCGAGTCCTCTGGGATAGGCTCCAGGCTCCCTGTGACCCTGTGTAGGATAAGTAGTACAGAAAATGAATGGATGGATCCAGAACCATTGAATTATTATAGTCTTTACTTAAATGTTTCATTCAACCTGAAGTAATGGTTTTCACATACAGACCATTAACGCTTACGGAAAGATTGCTACTATGTGCATTTGTGCATTCTTCTCTAAAGATCAGATGCAAAATTACACTTCACATCTCCACAACTGAAATTAGTATAACTGAAACTCAAACTAGAACAGAAACAGAATTTAACAGAAATTTCCAAGGCCACACTAAAAGTGGCTAAAACTAAAATGAAAAGTAACACTATTCATTAGACTCGTGTGTGTGTGTGTGTGTGTGTGTGTGTGTGTGTGTTTTTCCACATTCACAATCACTCAGATTTCAATTACTCCACTTGCTACGCGTCAAGGCCAAATGTCAAAGTTGGTCTGTTTATTTTCTGGAGGAAATTGTTTAGCAAGGCAAGCAGAAATAGAGAAAATAAAGCATGTACGTGTGAAAGGGAGCGCAAGAGAGCAGACCAACACATCTGGAACAAGGTGGAACCAGGTGAACAAACACTCTCCTAGGCCAAGGGGGAGTGTGTGTGTATATGTGTGTATGTGAGAAAGAGATAGAGAGAGCGCTTTCATGATTATCCTGCCTCAGCCTTATTGTGATTTCTCCTTGCCTCCTCATCATTCTCTCCCTTCTTCTATCCCCCCTTCTATGTGCCTTTTCCTCGGCACACTTGTTCAATTTTGCCATCTGTGCTTTATCTAGTGATTTGCATCTACAATAATGCACACAAACACAATCTCCAGATCGTTCGAGATAATATTACTCTTCACAACACTTCATAAACATCATAACGTTCACAACGACGAGTCTACGTTTAGCGAGTTGTTTCAATGTTGTTTAGTGTTGCTGGCCCCGGAGGCTAATTACTGCCTCGCTGCCCTGAGGCGCCATTAAATGCTTAGTAAGAGAACATTAGAATCTCATAATTTCACTCCAAACACCTCCGAAGGTTATTTGTGACTGTATCCTGCTGTTTGAAGTCATTTCTGTGTGCAGAATTTGTTGGCTGTTTCATCAGCGATTCTGCTCCACACAGCCGCCTACTTTGACACGCTCTCAAAACATGAAACATCTCTCCAGCAGACAAGACTATGAATATGACTAAGTGCTCATGTTGCAAAACATTTCAGACAGGACCAGCTTAGAATTGAACATTTGTACAGCTGTATACAAAGGCCACTGATAAAATCACACACGTTGTAAACTGATGTGCTCCTGCAGGGCAACATTTATTTGTATAATGAAACACACTCCAATAGCCATATATGGTAAACAACTTCCCTTTAAAAAGCCAAGCAATCAGTGTGTCTCAGGCCCTGTTTACTAGTATGTTTTCATTTTGAAAACACTGGCATTTCCGCTGTGTTTCAGAAATGATCTCTGTCCACACTTCTTCTTCTTCTTCGAGAGAAATTTCTCTCGTCGTTTCCATAGCGGTTAGGGTTTTTAAGGGGACGGGTTGCTAGCCCGACGCCCAACCCTCCCTTTTGCATCCGTGCTTGGGACCGGCAATGGCAGACACTCGCACACCAATTCATACACTACGGACAATTTAGACACACCCATCAGCCTACCATGCGTGTTTTTGGACTGGGGGAGGAAACCGGAGTACCCGGAGGAAATCCCCGCAGCACGGGGAGAACATGCAAACTCCACACACCGGCGGGAATCGAACCCCAGACCCTGGAGGTGTGAGGCTAACCACTAAGCCACCGTGCGCCCACACTACATGACTGAAAACCCATGTCACATGACCATTCATACACACTGGGCATGCGCATACAAGTGTAAACAGGAAGTTGGATGCTAGTCACTGGCAAGCACAACAAACCGGCGTTCAAATGAGATTTGTTGGCAATTGCTGAAATCATAGCTCGCCTCTTGCGCATGTAGGCAGCTGCAGTATTATAAAATACAGAATTTAACTACACAATGGCTGCTAAGAATGACAATAAAGCCAGCAATGCTTGCTGTTCGGTCTCCCTGTTTTTGTGTATATGATCAAGGTAGTGTAATGGTCATATGGTAAGGGCTTGACGAATCAGGGAAGGATACGTAATGATCCAGAAGACCAAATCTGTGGGCGAATGTGGGCCGAAACTGCAAGCCTGGAGATTTCAAACTAAAACGGGGTCTTCAGCGTTTCCGAAAGTCTCATTTTTTGAGGGTCAGAAACTCCAGAGTAGTGTAGACAACAGGCGTAACTGTAGCAAACGTTATGCATTTTAAAGCGAAAATGCACTAGTGTAAACAGGGCTTCAATCAGCTCCCTAGGTCGTGTGCACAAGTTCGGGCACTAGTAATGACCCTGGCTCACTAAACATTGGGACAACGATGACTCAATTTCTGGCGACATGACTACGTACTTGCGTTGTAAAATCTCACGTGTTGCATTTATCAAGAACAGACAGGACCGATATCTTTCTGACATTACACGTCATAGAAATTTGTTAGCTTAATCGCACACATTTCTGTCATGGTACTTCAAGCAGGATTGTAGACTAGCTAGTCAATTAAAAAAATCATAACGACTTTTAAGTGTTTAGGCTCAAACAAACCGTATATAGAATGTCAAATAAACAAAAAAAATCGCTAATATAAGTAATCATTTGAGAGCTACAACAACGATAACAAGCTGCTTATATTTGTAGATGAAGTTGGCAGTTCATCCCTCATGTATTTTGAGCCGAGAGGCTTCAGAAAACACCACGCCATTTCCAGTAAGGGAACATAGAGAGCATCGATGCCCCCTGGTTGTTGTGGTGCATTGTGGGATTTTTTTGGGGAGCGAACGTTCCAGTGCACTGAAAGAATTCTGAGAATGAGACAGCCCTTAAAATGGCCGACTTCCTGATCAGTGCCCTGACTACTGAACTAGGAATCTGACTGAGACGCACCCATTGGCTCATGGCACTTCTTGTTACAGATGACATGGAGCATGCCAAAAGATAAACTTCAACGGCAGTGAAGTAGAGCTACTGTTACACAAAGTAAAGCAAAACAAAAATGGTTTATTTATTTCTTTTTCTGTCTTTTATGGGTGTGTTTTGTCTAATAAATAAATGTGATTTAAAAAACGATTTTATTAGTACATGTGTGCATTCCGTTGCCCCAGTTACATTCAGAAACTCTTTGATGGTGTAAAATTTAATTACCGGTAATGCTCTTCCAATGTACGTCCAATGTGTGTCATGCCTAAGAACACTCTTACCCATGATAAAATTACTGTATTACTCAGCCTCTTGGTTTAACGTTGTAACGTGATACATTTTTGTGAGTGAGAGTGAGTCCTCATCAAGCTGTAGTGCTGTAGTTTTAGTACTTTTAGGAATGGAAATGTAAAAAACAGTACACAACAGAAACAGATACAATATTAGTACCTCAAGGGTACATCTTCTATTCCTTTCATTTGTATATTTCACTCAGAAATGTGAATGCAGTGTACATTTAAATCTTACGATTATGTACGATACATAATTGGGCCTTCAAGAGCACATTTACCTGATTTTATGCCTTGGAGGACAAAACAGTCCTTGAAATAACAACAACAATAACAACAACAAGAAGAAAAATAGTTCTGAAAAATTCTTTTGAGCATCTTCATGAAAGCTGGTTCTTCGTAGATCCACTAGTTTGTGTATCTTCCTCTGACTTTTTCTGTCTGAAATGAGGCAGAAACCTTGTCTAGGACACTCAAAATGGGCAATTATGTGCAGGAGGATGACTATAATACGAATTATAATACCATTATGAATTATTTCACAAAGGTGCTTCGCAAACACATATGCACATGCACACACACACACACACACACCCCACACGCACACTCATTAGCTGTGAGAATAGGTAGTGTGTGCGCTAGGAGGGATGAGATTAATTGGTTGGGCACTTAGAGGAACCTGTCTAGTGACTAAGTAGGAGAGACAGCAAAAAAGGTTCTTGGATATGTTCGTTGTAGATTGTTGTAGTGTTGATGTGTGGTTTGAAATATCACTTCCTTTTTAAAATTTTTTTCCCCAGATGCAGCTTCTTGACAAGTTCCCAATCGAGGGAGGGCAGAAGGACCCCAAAAAGCGCATCATCCCTTTTCTTCCAGGTGAGACCAGTCACTTCCTTTGCTCTTTTTTCTGTCATTCAATCACTCCATCCCCCACACTCATACATGCAGTGACAAATGCAGGCTGCCAGCAATACTGTCTGTGGTACGTCATTTGAATGGTTGGCTAGGACCCTCTCTTTTTTAATCCCCAGGCTGTTAAGACCCACACAGTCACGCTCACACAAATACGCATGCTGTCACTGTATCAAAGAATCGTTAGGAGAAGCATAGGAGAGCGATGAATAATGCAGCAGAGAGAAAGACAATATGATGTGCGTTTTTCAAACCCTTGCTGACTCGGCACCTCTCATCTTCTAGTCTCCAGTCTTTTCTTCTGTCTGCCTGCAGTCACACTGTCTCTAAAAAGCCTTCACACTTCATCTGAACACATCGATTTTACATACAGCAGGACGCACAATCACTCCCAGGACAGCTGTTTGAATCTCTTTTGTAATTCCTGTATATTAATCTGTCCTGCAGCAGTGCTTTGTATCAGGAATTACTCTCACAATTTCGTCTCTATATATTAAAGATGTAGTATTATTTAGTTTACATGTAATAAAATAATATCAGTACATTATACACAGTGTGGGTTTTAGTTCTGTCAGTCCCAGTGAATGAGGCGTGGCCTTTGTGGTTGTCAGTTCCAATGATAAATGTCTGGTAAGGGATGCTTGCCCACCATGCTTTTCAGTCCCAATGATGGAGGAGTAGGCTCTATACCTGTCCATACTAGTAAAGGAGGTGTGGCCTTTGTGCTTCTTTCAGTGATGGAAGTATTTGTGCCTGTCAGTCCCAGTGAAGGAGACACGGCCACTGTGCAATTACAGTAAATGAAACTGTCAGTTCCAGCAAAGGAGGCGTGTCCTTCATGTCTGTCAGTTATAGTGAAAGAGGTGTGGCCTCTATGTCTTTGAGTTGGTGAAGTAGGTTTGGCCTCTGTGTTTGTCAGTTCTGGTGAAGAAGGCCATACTTCATTGGGGGTAAATGTATCTTTCAGTGAATTGATGACTATCGAGATGAATTTCGTATCATCTCAGAAGATGACATATACTCCCATTGAGCATGTTGGGTATTAGTTTTCCAGTCAGATAGTTTTAAGCTACATGGTTTGGAAACCCCTAGTGGAGTCGAGTAAGACCTGCGGGTCTGTTTCGGAGAGAGCGGGAGCGTATAAAAAGTGTTGTTTCAGGGGTTAAATTAAATTTAAGCTTCAAATTCTACTTCCCATGTAGTTTTTCTGGTAGCTTTCTCTATTGAGTTCAGAATATCTTATTGACTTGACCATATGTAATTACATGCTTTTGTGTATTGGTATGTTTCTCTGGCTGGAGTGCATTTACTTACTCTGCATTCTTTTGTCCATGTTTGACATTGTCCCTGTGGTTTGGAGTTTGTAGTCTCAGCATTCAGCTCTACGAAAATACTAAACCCCTGAAACTCACAGGATCCATTGATGTGCCCTTACGTCATCTCTACCTAAAGAGAGTTATGCAGCAGTGTTTAAGTCCTTTATTCTTTCCAGCTCCCTCACCCCCTCAAAGGTTCAAAAGCTTCAACTACATGCTAATAATGTTGACAGTACCATCGCACTTATCATCTTTTAGATCTTTGGCTAGCTGACCGAGCATCAGGAGTAAATCAGAGTAACTGCATCATATAGATGCATTGCATTCTGAAACGTTGAGTCCTGATGTTTATCCCTTATGTTTGAGATACGTTTAATTTTGTTTTATGTCAATATACATGTAGGATCATTTATATTCAGAAATGCTAATAAAAGTGACAGTCGAAAAACCATATAATACACTAGGAAGCAGCTCAGAACTGCTTGATATAGATAGCAAGAGTTTACCAGAGAATACATAGGAAAAATAATGCAGGGCTGAACACAGAACAGGTGAACACAATAGGGTAATCAACCAGTGAGAGGGCTGGGCAGAGACAGGACCAAAACCAGAACAATAGTACATGTCAAAATATAAACAAAATCACACAGAGCACTGGGAACAATGGGGTTGGCTTTGAACTGTGCTGTTTAGCACTTTAATGGTTTATCAGTTGGCTCAGAAAAGTCTTAGTATCTCTCTCTCTCTCTCTCTCTCTCTCTCTCTCTCTCTCTCTCTCTCTCTCTCTCTCCCTCCCTGTTTATATTTAAGTCCTTCTCTCTCTGATGGATAGATGGCTCATCTTGCCCTGTTCAAACTCATATACAACCTCAAAGTTTATGTATCACACACACATGAAAATACTATATTTCTTTTTCCCAGCTGCATACCCAATTTAATAAGGCTTGAGACACACACACACACACACACACACACACACACACACACACACACACACACACACTGATAAACAATATCATAAAATGCCCCATGCTGTTCTGTGGCATTAAAGTCAATGACTTGTGGGCACAGGAATCCATGCCACATAGCACAACTCAATAGGGTGAGATTGAAATGACTTAGTGCACAGAATTAATTGCTATTCATAAAAAAACGTCTTTGCCTAGTAATCTTTGCACCTTTGTGTCCTTGGAGGCCTCCACACGGCCTAAAAACAGCATCCATAGTTCTTGGATTACCTGTTTAATCTGATTAGAGAACCATTTTGTTGGATCTCATGTAATGCAGTAGGACTGAGATAATAGAGGAAGCTGACCTAAGGCCAGTCAAATTTGAATGCATTCTGTTTTGTATCAAATTGCAGTTTCGTTATGGGAACTAGAGTAGAAAAGCCGCAAATTAGAAGGGATAAAGGGATTATAGTAGGTTTAACTCTAGCAAAATCTTCAAATTTGATCATGCTGTCAGGGAAATGTTGTTAATTGGTGATCGCAGTTAAGATGTTTCTGGTGCACTGATCATGCAGATGTTGATTTGCTTTCTGGGAAAAACAATCAGCTGATTATTTATTTATTAATCATTTATATTGTTTTTTCTTTCATGTTCAGTGCTAGAGTAGCTTGCCTTATTTTTAACTCTCTCCATTGTTGACTCTTTTTCCTCATTAAGGTAAAATCCTGTTTCGACGAAGTCATGTACGAGATGTGGCCATGAAGAGACTGCGCTTTATAGATGACTATTGCAGGGTGAGTTTTGTCTGCTTCCTTCAAATGTCTACAAATGTTAATCACTTTTAATGTTGAATGTATTTTACATAGAGTTTGTGTGTTGCTAGTAGTCCTTCCATATCACGAGGTTCCTCAGGGTTATGTAATAAGTCCCTTTTTACGTTTACTTTCTCTGAAACAAACATGTAAACAAACATGAGTTAATGAAGAACAGCTTCTAGAGGGAGCTGGAAGAGTGAATGGGAATGTTTGGGAATCCGGACTTTATGTCAACTAGCTCCATGACATTCTCAGAGCACTTTGAATGCACTCGGTTAGAGCAGTTCTTAAAAGAGCTTAAAGGAACATCTTTACCTCTGACTGTTACAAAGCCCTGACACTGGGTACAGCTTTCAAAAACTGTGACACACTATTTTTTTATGTGTTTATGTGTAGCCTCTGGCATACAGTTTCTTTCGTAAGTTGTTACTATAGAAACGATAACTTAATAGAACAAATTAATTAATATAAACCAGTGATTTGAATTACAGCTGGCACTACTACCAGAGAAAATTAACCAACACTCTCTGATCAATACGAAATGAGAATTCAGCAAGACTGTATTATAACACACTTTATTGTTCTGCTTCAAGCCCTATATACTGTTTAAAATAGTTGCCATAAATGTATCTTGCCAATATTTACTCCATTAATGAGTATTAAGTAAAGCTGTGGGAAACACAGCAGGTTCTGTTACTGCAAGTCCCATAACACTGATATGACAGGACCAGGTCTGTATGTTCTGCCAGTTAAGAAACACCTTGGATTTGGAAAAGGGAGATATCTTCCTGCAGCTCTATTAATGACTTCATTCTAAAATGTATCCTTGGTTTTTTGAGGAAGCAGCACATTAGTGACCCATGCAAGAGAGCAGTTTGCTTTGAAGTTGTTGGAAAGGGCCATGTTTACCACCCATTTCCTGTGCACTTTAATTAGACAAACGACCTCCTTGTAATTGCCCCATGTTCTCAAGGAATGTGTTTACTCAAGGGATTCTCCTCACAAGTGCATGTATTTCTCACAAGCTGTCTGTCGCCCCCCACCCCCCCCCCCGGT
>JAOUWY010000045.1:10308103-10320578 GCA_025728095.1 Prietella phreatophila | reverse complement strand
ACATCCAGACAGTACGGCATTACAGTAATCTAATCTAGAGGTGACGAATGCATGAACCAGTATTTCTGCATCATGTAGTGACATTTTAATTCCTAAAATGAAAAAAACAAACAAAAAAAAACCATCCCTATCAGCACAGTTTATGATATTTACTACATGTAGAAGTACATTTTACATATCAGCCTACTGTGCATGTCTTTGGGGAGGAAACCCCTACAGCACAGGGAGAACATGCAAACTCATGGCCCCTGTGGGAATCGAACCCCGGAGCCTGGAGATGTGAGGCAAACGTGCTAACCACTAAGCCACCATGCGCCCAGCCCAGATGCTCCTCCATCTATTTTTTTTTTAAAAACATACTTGTAAACAGACTGTGCATGCATTTTTTAAAAAAAATGCCGAGTCTGTGTCAAGTTCGAGTACAAATTTACCCGAGTGCATGACAAGTCTGAGTTTGTTCATAATTAGACTTGAGTCTGAGTCTGGGCTTCGAGTAGCCCCAATGTCCATATTCATATCAACAATGACTAATTACTCTCTCAGAATGCAAAACCTAATTATTCTGTTTAACTCAAAGACTTTAAAAAGTACCATTGGCCACATAATTTTTTGGCTTCGGCAGAAATAGCTTAAAAATAGTGTCAGACCACTTTGTGTCTCTGCCAATACAACCAACATTTTTCATATTTCTCAGTCATTTATCTTTTGGACTTGTAATATTAATTCAATTTTGGCAAACCTGGCAAAAACAACTTTAGTAAACAATTTCTCACATACACTCAGGGTTGTCATCCAAATAGGCATCTAAAACTAGTCCAAATATTATTCTAATGGGCCAAAAACTAATAAAATAACACACACACACACACAAATGACCCCCTCCATTTGTATTACACTACAAAATCATGATTAGAAAATATATTGTAATATTTACAAAGTAACAGCATACAAATGAGACAGCATTAAAATATGATCTTATTATAACATATATTGTCATTATGTAAAAATAAATACAAGAATACAGTGACATATGAGCACATTCATCCAAATGTATTCTATTCATTTTGTCTAGTATGTACAGTAATACTTTAGCATTCCAAATTCCATATTCATATTCAATACAATATACTTCCATATAATAGAAAATATGAATGTAGTTATTTTGCCAGTTTTGTTTATTTGAAGTCCAAAACATATCGGCTGAGGAAAAACTGAAAATGTTGGTTGAATCAGAGATACAAAGTGGTCTGGCCACAATTTGTGCCTAATTTTGTCAAACCAAATTATTACTGAATCGCTCAATTCTTTCATTCTGCAGCATCATAACACAAACACAACTGCCTAGATACATACTATATGTAGAAATGATACATTTACTGTTTCATATTAAATATATAAAATAAAAGAATATTTCAAGATATAAAAATATTTCAAGATATCAAAATATTATTTTTTTGTTTGTTTGTTTGTTTGTTTATTTATATATTTTGTTTTCTGCAAAAAGCCAAACCCAAGTATTTTAGAAACTGCTAATCTCCTGGGATTTTCATACACACAACACTCAAGAGTTTACACAGAATGGTGCCGAAAACAAAAAACATCCAATAAGCAGCAGTTCTGCCTGTTAAAACACTTTGTTGATGAGAAAGGTCAGAGGAGAATGGCCAGACTGGTTTGAGCTGGCAGGAAGGTTACAGTGAACTCAAGTAACCATGCTTCACAAAATGCACAAAATGTCAAACCTAAAGTTACAACAGCAGAAGACCAATTCTGTCTGCCAAGAATTAGAAATTGAGGCTAGAGTGGGCACAGACTCACCAAAAGTAGACAGATGAATATTGCAAAAGAAAAACAAAAAACATGGCCTGCTCTGAAACATCTAAATTTCTTCTGCAGTATGCAGATGGTAGCGTCAGATTTCGGCATCAACAGCATGAATCTATGGACATAATCAGGCTTGTGTTAATAGTTTTGGCTGCCGGTGAGGGTACAAGGGGGTGGGGAATGTTTTCCTGGCACACCCTGGGGCATTTAATACCAACTGAGCATTGTGTTAATGCCACAGCCTATCTTAGTATTGTTGCTGACTGCATGCATCAATTTATGGCCACAACTGACCTTCATCTTATAATGGCTACTTTCAGCATGTTAATGTACCATGTCACGAAGTTATCTGCCACTGGAACATGAGAACAACTTTAGTGTGCTTCAGTGGATCTTAATCCAATGGATGACCTTTGGGATGTGGTACATTGGTAGATTCTCAGCATGAATGTACAGTTCTGAGAGCAAATGGAGGTCCTACCCAGTGTTACAGTATGCTGCATTTGTGGTGCCTTGTAAGTGTTCATTTGCAAGTTGTAAATCATTTCATACAAGGAACAAAACAAAACATATACGGTTCTTCAAAAGTGTGTGTTTTGTTTGGTTTGTTAGATCACATAAAGCTTATAAAAAGTTTATTTAACCACACGATTGTAGTTACAGACCTATAGTGAACTTTAAACATTCATGCAATATGAAATGGTAATACAGCAACAACAACACACAATAGCCAGTAGTGTTAGCAACAAGCTAGCTGGTTAGTGTTAGTGATATTGGTTATTACCTTCTCAAAACACTGATTAGAATGGTCAGTGTTATAGATTTAACCAAGTACAGGGAAGGAACCGGTAGTTGAGAAAACTACCCCAAGCTGACAGGTTGAAATTTCAAGTTGAGGGGGTGTGTTTTATGGCTTTTGCTGGTTGTAGGGCGGGAATCGCAAGTTGCAACTTTGCCCAAAACTCTGCATTTGTAGGCCATTCCTAATAAAATGCAGAATACGTGTATGTGTGTTTAAGTGTATTTAAGTGAATGAGCCATTTTTTATACTCTGCATTTATGGTCTGGGACTTTAATAGGTCTAAAGAGAAAGTTTTAAATGTAACAGATCACATTTTCCGCACATGAATAACCTCAAATGAAAATCAACTGATAGTCAACTATATCACACACAGTTAGCTTTGACCCTGATTGTTATTTCCACAGGCTAGATTAACCAGTGAGCGATCAGTAATAAACTGTAATACTGCATAGAAACATAAAACAGCAGTGTGCTATTCAGCTACTATTATCTCAATTTTTTCTCCATCAACAGCTACCCCATGATTGATGACCCCAGATGCAATTCTCCAAGATTTCCCCTGCAAGTTTATTTTGAATTTAATCTCACATTTTGATTGACTATATGTAAAAAGTGTGATTGTTGACATATCTACTGGGGGGCATGGAGCGTAGCTACAAAGCTTGTGAAGTTCTGGATCATTAACTAGCCGATCCAAGTTTTTGCTCTAAATCAGCACAACAGCCTTGTAAAGCTGCACTGCTTTCTGAATTTTTTAGTTCAACTTTTATGGTCTCCACTACCTCTACATTTAGATTTCTCATTAATATGACATTCAACCTTAACAGGAAATGATGACTGAGAGAAGAAGCCATTATCCATCAGAAGATAATAAGATAGAAATTAGCGAGAACTCTTCTTTTTTTGTCCAAAAAACTACAGTACCCAAACATTTAATGTAATTTTAGTATAAGAATTCAGAAGCAGAAAAACAGCAATCTCTTTTTTAATGGAACCTATAATTTGATGTAAGCCTATTGTATATTGCAGAGGAAGGGCAGAACAGATAAATAGATTATAGCTGGAGAGAGGCACACAATGATTAGACTAAATTATATGGTTTATTATTTTAAAAAATGTGAATAAGCATGAGTATCCTTCTTGCATCACAAACACGCAGCTCTGTCTTTAGCCCACTGTTTCATGTTATTGTTGCTCTGCCATTACACTTAATGGCAGTCACCATGGGAACAGTATTGTACATGCTATGTTATGTTGTCAAAGAGAAAGCGGCTGGGAGGATATAGCTGCCTTGCTCCACAGACACATACTGATGCTGGAGTACACACATAGAAGAAAAAACGTCTATTAAACCATTAAAGCCTTTAGATAGAACACTGTGATAGAGTGCTTCCCTCTTTAGGAAGCTAAGAACTATCCGCTGAAGAATGCTTTTTTTTTTTTTTTAAATGAATGCTCATCAACATGAACACAATTACTCTAGCTCATAGTCTGCTAAGTAAGTTCTAATTGCGAGTTCATTCACAAGTTTAGAATGCAGATCACTACCAGATCTTTAATTATCTGGCTGAATTCATTCATGAAACACTATGTCATCTGTAGCAATGGTGTCAGTGGACTTGTGTCTGCATCCAGGATTACATTTACATTCCATTTACATTTATGAAATTTGGCAGACATCCTTATTCAGAACAACTTACATTTATCTCATTTAATACAACTGAGCACTTGAAGGTTAAGGGTCTTGCTCAAGGGCCCAGCAGTGGCAGCTTTCAATGCTGGGATTTGAATTCACAACCTTCCGATCAGAAGACCAAAATAACTCTGCAATAAAGTTGCGTAAGGTATACATTCAATAATTTAAAAGTGGAAAAGTGCATGGTAACACCCACAGTCTGCCAAATATGGGCATCCGTCAAAACTAGATGACTGAAAAACAAAACGTTAGGTCAGAGATTCCACCCAGAACCACATTGCAACTTTGAGATACCTAAATGATTTTATGGGCAACAACAAAAAGAATGTTCATCCCACAACAACATTAAAGATATTGCATACATCTTGGCTGTATGGGAGAGTTTCAAGAAGAAAGCCATTTCTCAAAAAGGTTCATCTGGAATCCTGTTTGAAGTTTACGGAAAGACATGTGAAGGAACTGCAGCAGAAGTAGCAGAAGGTTTTTGGTCAGATGAAACCAGAGTAAAATTTTTTTTCGGCATTAATTCTAACATGGCCCATCATCAAAACAACACCATTCCAACTAAGAAACATCGTGGTGGAAGCATAATATTGTGGGGCTGTTTCTAATCTAAGTACAGCCAAGTACAGGGAGATTCTGAAAATGTACCTGATTAAATCTTCAAAACATCTGAAAATGCTAAAATTTGAAAACTTGAAACAGAAACAAATCAAAGTACAAATTACACAAAAAGACAGATGACAAAACATTTTTTTTCACAATTCAGTTTTGTATTTGAAAACATGGCATGAAGCTAGTACTGCAGACAAAAACAATGTAAATAATTTGATAATTTGATATAAAGTAATACAATGCATTGCTCAACCTTAATAGTTTCACTGTCAAGCTGTTGGTAGATATTTGATGGATTTAATGGATTAATTTACATTTTTAGCCTCCCAACTAATAGCAGAATCAGCCGTCACCAGATTGTACTGTAGTTTTACATTAAAAAAAACAACAACACTTATTCAAGTGAATCAAGGATTATTTGAACATTTCATGAAAGTTTCTGCAAAATCTATAAATGCAAATGCCAAATTTGAGCACTAACTCTTATAATTGAAGGACCAAAACTGACATCAGATCAGAAAAAAAATTATACAGACAGCTTATACAAAGAGATAGAAGAGCATATGCACATTAGAAAACCATTAGCATACATTTAGGTGTTGTTGTTGTTGGCATCTTCATGCCCGTCTACACTGATGGAAACATCCCAAGTATTAACCTCTGGAAGACCTCTTTGGCGCTGACTCCACAAGCTAATAGAGTGAAATATCAGAGTCTTGTTAAAGCCTCTACTCATCAGTCTTCACTATGTCACCTCTTCATTTGAATATAATGACTACATGCTAATGAAGGCTGCAATTATCATCAAGTTTCCCAGCAGGACAATGTTCAGAATCAGACGTCTGCTAATACACAATTCAGAGGATCATAATTCAGAGGGACACAAATCAGTGACGTTGTCATCATAATTCATTCTAGATACTAATAAAAACTCCTACAGCTTTTTAAAGAATGAGTTAAATCACCTGAGCATCTAGTTCACTACTACAATAAGTTGAATAGACTGAAAACCATTTGTTTAAATCACAATGTTTATTCATTTTAAATTAGCATGATGTACAGTTAATGCTTGATATCTGTTGCCTTTCATGCTACACAGTGTTGTCACAACTTAGCTATTTATTCATAACACAATAATTGCTATTAGTGACCATTATACCTGTAAGATTTATATAGCTTTATGAATTGGACAACCTACATTTATTATATTATATATCATTATATTGTAATAACCATTAACAATTTGTTAAATTCTTGAAGTTTTGAATTAATTTCAAAATTAATTTGAAGTAATTTCACAGCTGAGGAAAAAAAATGCTGTTTAGTGGAATCAATAGCAACAGCAACATAAACTGTTACCTCTATAACCTACAGAAGTATGCCATTTAAATTCCCAGGGACACCATAGTGTAACAAGCTCTAAATATGAAGGGCTATTTATATATCCCAGTATCTGGGTTGGAAGCTTTGGGTCATTTTGTTATGTTATTTCATATTATGTTAAACCAACCTTTGATTAGTTAATATAGTAGAGATAAGAAGTGGATTAAGGGTTGGTGAAAACAATTCAACATGGGCCTTGTAGCAAATGAATTGTAAAAGTAAAAGCAGGAACAGTAAAAGCAAGCTTCATTCATTCATACATTCATTAATTCATTCATTCATCTACAGTAACAGCTTTATACTGGTCAAGGTCAAGGTCAAGGTGGATCCAGAGCCAATCCCAGTAACTCTTTGTGCAAAGTGGAAACATTCACCCCAGGTAAGATTCCTGTCCATTGCATAGCACCATGCACACACACACACACACACACACACACACACACATTCACCCCAAAGGACAATTTAAATTAGCCAATCCGCCCACCTGCTTATTTTGGGGAAATTGGAGGAAAATGGATAACATGGAGGAAACCCACAGGAACATGGGGAGAACATATGAATTTCTGTACAGACAGAAACACAAGTTCAGGATCCCGGAGCAACTCAGCAGGTTGGGTTCTGCACCTAACTCAACAGTCTGTTGTCAAATTAACACAACATATATTGAGTTATATGTGTATATGTGACCCAGTACTCATTATTTCGAGTTTTCCTGATCAGGGTTGTGATGGTTGCAAGGCAAGAATACAATCCAGGTGTAATGCCAATCTATCACAAGGCACTATGCACACACTCATTCAGACCTAATGGCAATTAAGAGTAACTAGTTCACTTACATGCATGATTTTGGGAGGTGGGATGAAACTGGAGAACCCTGAGGAAACCCATACAGGCACAAAAAGAGCATATGACACTCCATGAAGACAGTAATCTGAGCTCAAGATCAAATCAGTGACATTGCTATCCATTGCTCCAGCCTGACTTAGCACTGCTCTACAGAGATGACTCAAGTGGTGTCAGATTTAACCCAGCAGTTTTTAGTGTAGCAGAACACATAGAAAAAAAATGCATATAATATATAGAACATGAGAGCCATTAACCATTTTTTTTTCTAAATGATTCCTGAATGAATAAAGTATGACATCCTTGCACTTAAGGCCCCCAAGACAGTGACTGTCCTGCCTATAATTACTTGGAAACATGGGCAAGCGCAACCTTTGGGTGCATCTCAACCGGCTCCCTAATTCAGTAGTCAGGGCACTGATCAGGGAGTCGGACATTTTAAGGGCTGTTTCAATTGCACAATCTTCCAATGCACTGGAACATTTGTTCTGTAAAAAAAAAATCCCACAATGCACCACAAAAACCACGGAGCATCGATGCTCACTATGTCCCCATACTGGAAATGACGGATGGATTTCTAAAGCCTCTCAGCTTGAAAAAAATGGGGGATGAACTCTCAACAAACGTCCGGCTACACATGTAAGTAACTTTTGTTTTAGCTCTCAAATTATTATGTATATGAGCGATTTTTAACTTTATTTTACATACTATATACAGTTTCTTTGAGTCTAACAACTTTTAAGTGTTTAATGATTTTTAAAAAAAAATCCTCTAGCTAGTTTACAATCCTGCTTGACATATTATGACAGAAATATGTGTGATTATTAAGCTAACAAATTTATGACATATACAAAATGAAATATTTTTGTTTTTCATTTTTGGTGAGGGTTTATAACGCTAATACTTAGTCATGTCGCTGGAAATTCAGTTATCAGTGTCCCAATGTGTAGTCAGCCATACAGACTCCTGATTCACTAGCGACTGAGCTAGGGAGCTGGTTGAGAAACACCCTTTGTCCCATTTGCCCCCCAGTGCGAGCGCTGTCCTTCAGCACCACCAGATTTACATAATCCACTGAATGCAACAAGTTGCCAAGGTAAGGCATTAAGGAAGCACGGGAAGCTGGGACATGAAATGAATTTGATAAATAACAGCGCAGTCTCAACTGAGATCCAAGCAATCATGGGAGAAAAAAAGTCAGAGTAGATGTATTTACGTTGAGCATTTGGCAATTTGGACGTGATAACATAACACCGGACAGACCAGTGAGGTTTTCAGTCATCCTATGAGAATGGACACCAAAGTCACTGACCTTTATGGGAGTTGTGAAGTCTGTGAAATCTGTTGTGATATCCTCTCTGGAGCGGTGGGATTCCGGACACGCTGTTCCCCATGACTGAGAGGTAATACCAGTTTCCTGAAGCTGCAGATCGGCAATAAGTTAAGCTCTGGATATAATGTAGGTCTTCTCGGTGACTCTTTAGGAGTGTGGAATAAATGTGATGATCCGGAAGTGCGCGATTAGCAGGGTGTCGGAGGCGCGCGCTCTAGTCTACAGCCGAGCAGCCACTGAAGTCGAGAACGACCTGACATGGGAAGGGAAGAGAGAAAAAAGAGAGAAAAAGCGCTGTTGCGCTATTTCTTCCTGCCCATCTGATCATGTCTGTCCTTTTTTATTTTATTTTATTTATTTATTTGCATCTAGACAACTGTTCAAATACTAAGCGTATTTATTATAAGATGCAGGCTACTATAATAATATTTTGTAGGGTATTTATAAGAACTTTTAGGCTTTCATTACTGAGCAACCGAGCACATGTCTTATTGGGCTAAAATTGTCATTAGACTTAAACTGACAGTATTTTAGCCCATAAGCCGACTTTAGAACAGTCCACTCACCGGCCACTTTAATAGGAACACCTGGAGCCTACCTCTGGACATTCATGCAATTATCCGATTAGCCAATCATTATGGCAGCAGATACAGGTCATGAGTTTCATGAGTTTCCGAACGGAGAAAAACTGTGATCCTAGTGACTTGGTCCGTGGCAGATAGGCTGGATTAAGTATTTCGGAAACTGCTGATCTCTACATGTAACATTCTCTAGAGTTTGAAACAAGAAACAGTACAAGAAGCAACAAAAGCAAACAAAAACACAAATAAAATAAAAATAAAAGCATCCATGGCAACTGTAACTACACTATCTGTGGATGTCTAATCTGTAGAAAATACTGCATATATAAGTGTACCACTAGCCTATATAGAACTACAAAAACAATATAATGTACTTCTTGCATCTTAGCATAGCTACAGTATAGCTGTATATGATACATACTTTATAAGTTTACTATTTATAATATATCAATGCTATGCATATTTTACACTATTTGTACTTTGAAATTTTATTTTTAATTTTTTTAATATATTCCATTTTCGTTTTACTTTGATCCTATTTTTATTCTTACTTTATTTCATAGGTGTATTTTGTGCTTTGTCGTTGATGTATCCTGCCGGAATGCTCTAATTTCCCCATGGGATCAATAAAGTCTTATCTTAGCTTGTCTTATTATCCATTGAGTGGCAGTTCTATGGGCAGAAAACCTTGTTCTTGAGAGAGGTCAGAGGAGGATGGCCAAACTACAGAGGAAAACCTAAAATAAAATAAAATAAAATAAATAAAATACAGTACCTCAAATAATTTCTCTTTACAACCAGCGTATACAGCTGTGGAAGCACATTATACAATGTGTGTAATAAATATAGCACATAGGACACCAGTCTAAAGTTTGAACACCTACTGTACACTGCAAGCAAGTTACTGTAAAATGTACAGTAAATTGCTGTAGAGCTTAGTTGCCAGTTACAATTATTACATGGTACTAAACTGAATGTTAATAAACTGTCATTTTTAACAGTATTTTTTAACATCCTAAAATTGCCAGTAACTTATAACTTATATAAATAACATGGAAATAATATAAATATGGGTTACATAAATAATGCAAAAGAAACATGTTGAAAAAAAAATCAAGACCATCTAATATTTTACATTTTACTTATTTTATTTTATTTTATTTTTCCAAAACATCCACCTGTTGCCTTGATAAAAGCTTTGCAAACTTTGCGGCTTCTCTAACCCAGCTTCCTAAATTACATAAACTTAGAGGAATTCCCACAGTAGTAAGAATTTGCTGCTTGTTTCACCTTCATTCCTTCAGTGCATTTTGAAGGAGGATTACATTAGTGAACCAGTGCAGGCCATAATGTCCAGGTTGAGTCGTTATTCAGATTGAGAATGAGTGCTTGTGCTCTTTGACCAACGATTTGTGTAAAGCTGCCACCTAGTGTAAAGATCAACAAGAAAAACGAAATCACATGAAATGAATGACGCTGTCGTTTGGATCATTAGCTTTGAATACTACAAGCAGCTTGTTTTGTTCTGGGGAGGGAGGAAATAATTCTGTGTGCATCTCGGAAAAGTGATCCTGTTCACACACACATTGCTGACAATAATAATAATAATAATAATAATAATAATAATAATAATAATAATGCATTAGGTTGACAACTAAAAACATATGAACAATCCTATAATGCAGTGTAAGAGTTGCCAGAAGAGTCTATAGGGGATGAGAAGAGCTTTTATAGTGTGTAGGAAATAGGGGTCAGGACACGATTCTGGACTGCAGGAAGGGGGCGGGGCCTTCACGCGGTTGCATAGTAACAGAGACGCATTTCATAAACTGCGAGATAGGAAAAGATTGTCAGCTTTAGTTTACATTTTGAACTGTGTAGATTTATAAAATACTGAAGCTCTTGGTTGATAGACGCATATAAGTTTCGGAACAGACGCTGAAAACGTGCACAATGGAGGTAAGGATAAGAAACTTGGAATGTTTCCCCGGCTGGTTTATACTGCTCCTCCATGACAGATAATACAACTTAGTGATCTTACACACATCAGAGAGAAAGAAACTACGTTTAACAGTGTGTGAAATAGTTAAACGTATGCATTAAACGTATATTAAAACAATGTGAAAACTGCACACTGAACTGAAAATTGATTTGTTTTGAATTCATTTTTTATAAATAAAGACGAAACTAAGACAATTAAACGTTAATCTCTGTATAACTAAGCTCACCTAAAACCTTACAGACAGATCAACTAATTATGAAATACATTTACAAATTAAATTTCTCTATTGAATTCAATTAAGGAGAAAATATGCTTAACATAAAAAGTTTAACGTGGTAAAATCTACCAAAAACAACCACAAAGTGACCCCAAGACTCCCATACAAGTACCTTGTCCTAAACACTACATACTGCCCAAAACAGTAACTAAAAATCAACAACAGCAGTTATTTTAATGATTTCTGCTTCATAGAAAGCAGTTAGACCAATTAAACAACTTAAAATTGCTAACTACTGTCTACTTTCAAAAGAATAATAATAAATAAATAAATAACTATATAAAAATATATACAACCCAGATAAGTTTTTCACATTAAACCTTTGCCTATTGTAAACTCAGATTAATTTAGATATTGATTATTGGGATGCTATTTGAATTTCCATGGTGTCTAAGCTTTCTTGCTTCCGTCCGTCCGTCCGTCCGTCTGTAATACCTATTATTCACAAAAATAAATCCCATTTCAATACCACTATTTAAAAAAAAATGTATCCAAGTTCATCGTAAAAATTATTATAATATTGTATGCACACTGTCGCCTTATTAAAAGTGACTACATTTACATTTATTCATTAGGCAGATGCTTTTATCCAAAGCCACTTACAAATGAGGAAATACAAGCAAAGTGGTATATTGAGTACAGAACAATACAAGTAGTCCTACCATACAAGATTATTTTAAATGAGTGCTAGAGGAACAAAGTTCACAGAGTTGCGATGTAAGAGCTATATAAGTGCAGATTATTATTATTATTATTATTATTATTATTATTATTATTATTATTATTATTATTATTATTATTGAGTTCTGGGTTTCTCAGCAATGATTACATGATTTAGCCAATAACCGCATGGTGGCTTAGTGGTTAGCACATTCGCCTCACACCTCCTGGGTCTGGGGTTCGATTTCCCACTGAGGCCATGTGAGGAGTTTGCATGTTCTCCCCGTGCTGCCGGGGTTCCTCCGGGTACTCCGGTTTCCTCCCCCAGTCCAAAGACATGTATAGTAGGTTGATTGGTGTGTAAATTGCACGTAGTGTATGAATGGGTGTGTGTGTGGGTGTGTGTGTGATTGTGCCCTGCGATGGACTGGCACCCTGTCCAGGGTGTACCCCGAGATC
>JAOUWY010000045.1:10281722-10291809 GCA_025728095.1 Prietella phreatophila | reverse complement strand
GTGTGTGTGTGTGTGTGTGTGTGTGTGTGTGTGTGTGTGTGTGTGTGTGTGTGTGTGTGTGTGTGTGTGTGTAATAGGAAAATAAATAAAGGAATAAATTACTTGATAAAACAAATATAATTCATTTAAAAAATACATTTATTTTTGTATTACTTTTTTATATTTATTTATTCCCACGTGTATTTCCAAATGTATTTATTTATACATTTATTTATATCAACATATTTGATTTCTTTTTGTATTTATTCTTACATTTCTGTGTCGTGTATGATAATTAGGTAGGTTGGTCTTGTTTACCATGTGTTCATCATAGATTGAAGTGTGTGCTCGATTACTCTTCAGTTGTTTTGGTGTGACGTCAGGTCATAGCTTTTGTGTCAACTATGGCAGGCTCTTCACAAATAGCTAGAGAGTTGTGCAACTGAAGTCGATGACCATGCATTTGAAGGGATGTGAAGAAGGCGGTTGCAGCATGCAAACTCAAGAATATTACTGAACTGGAGGCCATTGCTCATGAGGAATGGGTTAAGATTCCTCAGTAACGCTGACAGAAGCTGGCTATGCACCTCCACAGCAAAAAGTTGCTCTACTAAGTACTAAAGATGCTTGCTATGAAGGGGTTGAATAATTTTGAAACTGGAGAAATTATAAGTTGCATTTTCAGTTGAATTTGGGGAAACCACTTTAAGCATTCGTTATGTTGAAATATTTCAATTGCCTTTGTTTGATTTGTTCAGTGGAAACAGCTGAAAGTCTGTAAATTTTGACAATAAACTTGATTTGCAATGGGAGTTGAATAATTTTGTTTGCAACTGTATCTCCAAAATATTTACCAATACTATAAGCAAGTTGCCAGTTGTGAGGTTATGCAGACTTCTTTCTTTCTTTTTTTATTCACACAGGCAGTATATAAGTCCAACATTAAATGTCTTATCTTTTCTAAGAAGCCTTAGAAAATGAGTTGATCAAGACCATCTTGCCACAGGATAACTTAGACACATTTTCACATCACAGCTAATTTGCACATTGATAGCATGAATATGTTTTCTGCTGATATAAGCAAATCCAGAGTCCTGTTTTTTGTTGTCCAATGCAAAATTCTATTGCCATGTGACCCATACTGTGCCTGAGTACCCATGATGGATTTGGTTGCCCTTCTTGCCATGGGAGCAAAATACCAAACATGAACATATGGGTTGAAACAGAAATAGTGCAGACCATTGATAGGTCATCACTGAATGTTGAAAATACACTTGATAGTTAGAGCCACTGTTTTGCATTCCTTTCATCCCAAAGGAGGTTCTACTTCAAACCCTTCCTGATAGCAAAACACTCTATTAGATGGTTCTAATACTGTACTTTTAAGGTTTCCTCCTGAAGGACAAACCAGTGATCCCTTATGGGTAATATATTTAATCTTTTGTCACACCAATCTTGTGTACTGTCTGATAACATACAATACAATGGAAAACCCTGAAAGCTTTGTTTGGTCAGCTGAATGTACACTAACCTGAATATTGTGTAAAGGTTAAGTCAGTCTTCTATGGTTAGTGTTTACTATGAACTCTAGCAACATGTATACCACCTAATAATCTCCAGAGGACTGTTCCAACTTTTTTGAACACCATTATGTGATGGAAAATGAACAACCAAGGCATGGATAGGTTTGGTTTTGGTTTAGTATGTAGCATCACGTTGTCTGATAGAAAGGTAGCTTTCATTGTTTTGCTATTTAGGGTAGCGAATTAAGAAAACCCAGCTTAAGTAACTGATGTACCATTTATATAAAGGTTTCTTATCCAACAGTGCAGTAAGTAACTGAATACTGGCACTGATTTTGTTCTTTTGGCTTTGTACTTCAGCTTATTTTTGTAATTTTTGCTTGTTTACCACACTGACTCAACTCCACAATTACTTAACAAGTTGAGTCAATGCATTAAAGCAGGAAAAACACAAAAATATGTGATGCAAGAGTGCGATTAGGGCTGACTTGAGCCAAAAGACTTTCAAAAAGAAAAGAAGAGATCAAGGCTATCCCCAATGGGTGCACTTAAATGATCCAGCTCAGTTAGACCTGCTGACATCATACACTGCAAGTTTAGTCTGGTTTTCTTTTCTCCTTTTTATGGATAGTGATGTTAATTTCAGGCTTGGTTTTGATTTGCTTCCTTGAACCGCAGGCATTTGTACCAAATGATCGATGAAGCTTCAGCCAGCTTCTCATCATAATCAGGGCTTTCCATCGTGATGCATGTTGTCATTTTAATCAGAGTTGCCATAAGTGATTGATGGGACAGGCTGTGGCAGCTGGACCAGCAATGTGATTGGTTAGTAAGAGGAGGAGTGGGTGGAGTTATTGGCAGAGCAGAAGGACAAGGAATGGCTAATTTGCATAACAGGGAAGGGAGAATGAGAGAGAGAGAGATTAAGCAGGGCTAAGAGAAGTGGCTTGTGTATCCATTCTTCTACCCTGTTGTTCTCTTGGTATTCTCAGACTGTTTTGTCAGATCAGTGTGTTAACCCTGTCTGTGTCTGTCGGCATCTGCGTCACAGATGTTTGTCAGCAGATTTCTGGATGAATTAGAAAGAAGATAAATTATGCATTGATGTGCTATTTAAACAAAATTTTTTCATTAAGCGAAATTGCAAAATTTACAACTAACATTTGCGTAAAAATATTGCTCACAATGTATGACCTAATACCATACCCTACCTTAAGCTGTGTACATCCTCTGTCTGCAGTTTTCTGCATAAATTTAAGTACTCATCCTGTCTCTGATATCACAACAACCAAGGATTTACCCACAGCCTCTTTCATTTCACTCTTCATCTTTTCAAGCAAAGAATGACACGTAAAGACGGGGCCATTTCTTTGCATAGGCAAACTAGCCAGTTGCCTAGCACACCACCAGCTTGGGGGCTCCAATGAGCACCACAATGCCCCTGTCTCCGCCCGACTCACCCACCCAAAAGAAAGAGAGTACCAGGGGCATAACCTGGCCTGGGCATTAGGGTCTGTAGCCCCAAAGATTTTTTTCTTTAGCCCTAAAGAATTCTCCACTTGGACCGGTTTGTAACTGCACATCAGTAAAAGAAGACACCAGTGCTGTAATTTTTTATCTTCAGTGAATGGAGTGTTGTATTATATCTTCAGTGAATGGAGTGTTGTATTATATCTTCAGTGAATGGAGTGTTGTATTATATCTTCAGTGAATGGAGGCAAGACCAATCCGACAAGATTTACTGGAAAATATATAGAAATACTTGTGTCTTATTGGTGGACTAGGCTTTAAATAAAATCAAATATGCATTCATTTATGTGATAATTCTGTTATAACTCAGTTTTGAATCTGTAAACTGATTGAACATTATAATTAATTCATCTATGAATGAATAAATGCCATAGAGATAAGCAATTAGCTGATATAAAAGGTATGTCTTAGCGTGGCCACAAAAGCACATTAGAAAACATACCACTGTTGTTTGTACTTGTCAGGCAGACATGTATTTCTAATATCAATGTGAGATCTGTAAGTGAAATATAATTGTAAATCATTATGAAAATGTCGCTGCAATGAGCTGGAAAATGATCTGCTCTGATAGGATACTTATTGCTTTCAATTATGCTGTTGTTCACCAAGTTACTGGCTCCACTAATGGTGATACAAATGCCATGAATATGCAACACCAAAATCGTACGCCTTCATTTAGTATTTTGTTGTGATCATGAAAATAGGGACCAAAGGTTGCATTTAATCTCCCTTTTACTCTGTCTCTCTTACCTTTACTCAGACTCTCTCCATCTCTCTCTTTCTCTCTCTCTCTCAGTCCCTCCACAGTTCAGTGATTGCTTTATTACCATGACTACAGTACCAAGGAAATTGATAGTAGGATAACAGTAATAATAAAGATAATGAGAGCAATGAAATGGTCATAATAGCACTTTCTTTTTGTTTCATTATCATCCCAAATATATGACTATACTATAACACACACACACACACACACACACACACACACACACACACACACACACACACACACACACACACACACACACATTTAGGACAATGATGTAAGGTAGGAGTTGAGTGATTAATCTTGTTATTGCATGCCTGTATTTTATAGCCTGTGTGCTGGTCTTCACTTTCCCTCACACGGACATGCTGATCCCTACAATAACTGCTGTAGGTCTGTTTCAGGGAAAAAAAAAAGAACAGTACTTTTTCACCTTATGATATGCAACATTTTGTCCAAACAGATGCCTGCAGGGTTTAAAAGTTTTGTATTGTCTTTTTAAAATTTTTTATTGCTTCAGGCTTAAGTCTTAGATTCACCTGCACTACATATGCTTGGTATCTGGTGGATGTTTCCACTTTTTGTCATGGGTAGACTGTGGGTAGGCACTCACTATTCACAAACTTTTGTATGTTGCTTATGTAGGAAGAATTGATGTTTTCTCACATCCACTTAGCTTCCAAAGTCCAAAGGAAAATATAATTTTGGATTTACAAGATCTTGAGATTTGATAGATTAAATACATTTTAACTTTACCAACTATTCAGAGTAGGAAAATTAAGCCCAAAAGTTATTTGTAATGTTTGGAAGTATCACATGAACCAATGCAAATTTTGTTATATTTAACAATACAGATTCTACCCACATTGCTCAGCAGCTTATAAAATAGCACTTGACCCAGCTCATTTATTTTATTTTTTTACAAACAACAAGAAGTACAGAGGCAAAAAGCATGAATCTTAGCTTAGGCATGAAGCTACATTGAAGATCGTTATTGTGTAGAAAAATAAGATGTGCTGGATCAAGTGCTATTTTATCAGTTGCTTACCAGTGCGGGTAAAACACATAGCGTTAAATTAATCCATATTGTTCATTTAAGTCAAAAAACAGTCTGAGAATACCAAAAGAAAGACAGGGTAGAAGAATGGATACACAAGCCACTCACTCTCGTATTCTCTTAGTCCTGCTTAATCTCTCTCTCTCTCTCTCTCTCTCTCTCTCTCTCTCTCTCGGACCTCAATGTGTAATTATATCATTTATCCTTCTGAGAGCCTGCAAGTGATTACACTATACTGATTACACCACCAGTATAAAACAAGTCTTGTGGTGTAGTGATAGTGGAATAAACTACATCACTTCTTTGTTTTTGCGCTTACCTTTTAAAAAAAATTCTAATGCTTGTAATATTTTGCCAAATGAATACAATGAAAGGGTCAACAAAAGTTAAAAGAGGTAGCACTTTTCATAAAGATTATATTATTAGAATATGTTAGCAGTCATATAGTCTTATAAAGAAGATTTGTATTTCTGCTTATAAGATTTTTATGAAGACATACAGCAAACCCATGATGCTACGGCAAATGAGTTCTATATATTCTCTGTCTTAAATAATGTTTAGTTTTACTATTCATATTTATAATATTGTATGATGAATGCGATGGTGGGAATATAAACGCAATTGTAGTCTAGTTTGAACATAAATAGCCACTATGTTTATTTTTACAACTACAAAAAAATTATTGATTGTACCAAGTGACATACACCGTATTATTTTATTTCTTGCACTTTGTTTAGCAGGATATTTTCACGTGGATAATTATGATAGTCTATGTTAACTGGACATGGACACCTTGCAGAAATGTTTCTGTGAATGAATTCATAACCAAAGAGTTGAAGTATACAGTTACATAGCACATGTTGTAGGATTAACACAGACAAGATTATATGACACGTTCAGCTGGTCCCAAGAAAGAACAGAAAACCTGTTAACAGAATCCCAAGTGCAATAGTTCAGGCAATCAATAAACGCTTATGTGAAACATATCCTTGTAAAAAGCTTTAATGAATTCTCACTTTCATATCATAAAAGTATTCACCCTCTTGGCATTTTCCCTATTTTGTTGTCTTACAACCTGGAATAATAATAATAATAATAATAAAGGAGTTTGTATCATTTGATTTACACAACATGCCTACCTCTTTGAAGAAAAATATTTTTTTATTGTGAAACAAACAAGAAATAAGAAAACAACAACAACAACAACAACAAAAAACAAACAAACAGAAAACTTGAGTGTGCATAACTATTCACCTCCCAAAGTCAATACTTTGTAGAGCCACCTTTTGGAGCAATTACAGCTGCAAGTCTCTTGGGCTACGTCTCTAAGCTTAGCACATCTAACCACTGGGATTTTTGCCAATTCTTCAAGGCAAAACTATTCCAGCTCCTTCAAGTTGGATGGATTCTGCTGGTGTAGAGCAATCTTTAAGTCATACCATAGATTCTCAATTGGACTGAGGTCTTGGCTTTGTTTAGGCCATCCCAAGACATTTAAATGTTTCCCCTTAAACCACTCAAGTGTTGCTTTAGCATTATGCTTAGGGTCATTGTCCTGCTGGACGGTGAACCTCCATCTGAGTATCAAATCTCTGGAAGACTGAAACAGGTATCCCTCAAGAATTTCCCTGTATTTAACACCTTCCATCATTCCTTCAAAAACATACCCACAGCATGATGCTACCACCACCATGCTTCACTGTGAGGATGGTGTTCTCAGGGTGATGAGAGTTGTTGGGTTTGCACCTGATATAACATTTTCCTTATTGGCCAAAAAGCTAAATTTCAGTCTCAACTGACAAGAGTACCCACTTCCATATGTTTGGGGACTCTTCCACATGCATTTTAGCGGACAGAAAACATGTTTTCTAATTTTTTTCTTTAAGCAATGGATTTTTTCTGGCCACTCTTCCGTAAAGTCCAGCTCTGTGGAGTGTACGGCTTAAAGTGGTCCTATGGACAGACACTCCAGTCTCTGCTGTGGAGCTTTACAGCTCCTCCAGTGTTATCTTTGGTCTCTTTGTTGCCTCTCTGATTAATTCCCTTCTTGCCTGGTCTGTGAGCTTTGGTGGGTGGCCCTCTCAGCAGGTTTGTTGCGGTGCCATTTTCTTTCCATTTTTTACTAATGGATTTAATGGTGCTCCGTTGGATGTTCAAAGTTTTGCATATTTTTTGTAACCCAACCCCGATCCGTACTTCTCCGAAACGTTGTCCCAGACCTGTTTGGACAGCTCCTTAGTCTTCATTGTGCCGCTTGCTTGGTGGTACCCCTTGCTCTGTGTTGTTGCAGACTCTGGGGCCTTAAAGAACAGGTATATATATATACTGAGATTATGTGACACTTACCTTGCATACAGATGGACTTTACTGAACTAATTATGTGACTTCTGAAGGTAATTGGTTGAACCAGATGTTATTTAGGTGCTTCATAACTTGTTTTAAACAAGTAATTTTTTTTTCAATTCACTTCACCAATTTGCACTATTTTGTGTATCTCCATTACATTAAATCCAAATAAAAATCCATTTAAATTACAATTTGTAATGCGGCAAAATAGGAAAAATGCCAAGGGGGTGGATCGTTTTTGCAAGCCACTGTATATCCACTATATTGGCTTATATTTTCACGTTTCACATGGAATGTATTCTCTCTCTGTACGTCACTATGGAGAAGAGTGTAAAGCTAAATGTATCCTAGGAATCCACTTAAAATATCCATATTAACACAACTATCAATGCTAAATACTTCTTTTAATGAAAGGACAACTCAAACACTCACCTTTTTTTCCTTTTTCTCAGAAATGGAAATGGCAGAAAAACAGACAGAGAGTGACAAGAAGAAAATAGACGAACTGATCCGGGAGAAAGACATGCTGAGTAAGGTGGGTGTGTAAAGTCAAGTCAAGAGACTTTGTCATTTCAACCATATATAGCTGGAGCAGTACATGGTGAAACAAAACAACGTTCATCCAAGACCATGGTGCTACATAAAACAACACAGAACTGAATAAGACCTAGACAGGACTGCATATCATGCATGTTTGCAAACAGCACAAAACAGTACAATAATGACAAAAACACAACAATAGGCAGAGTAAGAGTGTAATATATTGTGTGTGAGCGAGAGTGGAAATACATGAACATGTCACCGTTACTTGAGCAGACATAGGTGTGCATAATAAGATTTACCATATGAAAGTTTTATAATATGGGAATTGGATATTAAATATTTAAGTGATTTATTTCTGTGTGGTGGCATCAAGGATGTGATTGTTGCCTGACATATGTGTGGAGTTTCGAATGTTATTCAGGTTTTCCAGTTTCCACCCACCTCAAAAAAATGGAAAACAAAAAACAATAGGTGGATTGGCTACACTGAATCGCTGCTAGGTGTGAATGAGTTTGAATGAATAAGCATATGCGTGTGTTTGTATTGTGCTATAACAATGTATTTTAAAAAAAGAAATTGTGCTAAGAGTATCATTTATTTCATATAGGTCATTTGTTTTAACTTATTTATCCACTGTATTGTTGTGTTGTAATGCTATTTAAAGGCCAGAACACAGGCAAAGGGATTCAAGAATGATTAGTATTTTCACACATTTGCCATTATGGGTGAACACTTTTGAATATCAGCATTCCTTTAATAACTTTTTTTTAGACAGGTCTCAAGATTATGTCAATAAAATGTGGGAATATTAGACAACATTTGGAAGAGGAGTAGCAAAAATGACACATAGATGAAAGCATATTGGCATGTTATTGTAACATTTGACCATGAAATTTGTTGCCTAACCTCAAGGCATGGTCCTGAAGGTGCCTACCAATATTTGTGTCAGTGTGCAAGGTCAGAGATACAGCCTTAGCTGTCAGATTCATAGGCCCATTACAGACAAACCATTTAGAGTACCGGTATTCAAAATTATTTTGAAAACCTTTGAAGGTACTGAAGATGGTGTTTGACAAATCTGGTGATGATTGGACAAAAATTGTAGGAAGAGTATGAATAAAATTATTTTTAACAATATCCAAGATGGTCGACAGGAATTACACTTCAATTTCAGATATTGGTGTGTGTAAATGTCGTAACATTAAATTGCATTAAATGCGTTAAATTTTATACTAAAAAACATTTAACTCTAAATGGAAACAAAATATATAAACTGAAATAATATAGAAATATAGTATGATATATTTATTTGTTTGTTTGTTTTTATTGGTAGAAAAACAATATTAATATTAATATATATAAATACATATACACACACAAACAGAAAATAGATCACACTTAAACACTACGCTATACTAAATACTAAAATGCATGAATAAATTACTTGAGGGACATAAATAATTGGCTAAATTACAGTATATCAATTACATTATATTGTAATAATATAGATAATATTGTCTCAAAAAAATAAGTGCACAGAAAAACTGTACTTCTACAGAGTTTTGATAAAACCACTGAAGGCTAAAAATGGTCCTTAATATAAGAAATATCACTTTTCATAACTAAATCATTGCACACATCCTACACTGCTGCTGTGTGTAAGCAGATAGCATGGCATGCTCAGAAACAATATCAAGTTATCACATTGAGAATTCTTCATACTCTTCCACCTCTGAGCTCCGATTTGCTCTACTAACATCGCAGTGAAAATGAAGTGCAATTCAAAATCGAGTGACTTACTGCGCTACTGATCTCCAGAATATTGCGGTATTATTGTGGATATGGAGATGAGTGGCCATTCATATTTAATTGGATTGGAAATACGCTGCCTTCTACCACATGCACACACACAATATACACACACACATTCTTATACAGACTTGGCTCTTGAAATTGGCTGAACATCTGAGTCCACCTCCCTTCAAATACTTTACACGAATGCATCTGAAATGAAAATATATCCTTCATTTCAATCAAGTGGCCAATAACAGCTGATATTTTAAAATGACACCACTCACTAAATAAGTGGTTTTGGTAGCAAGGTAGCATCTTTCATATATACATGCTTTGTGTGTGTGTGTGTAGAACATGATCAAGGCAGCGAATGCCACAGAGAAGCACTTAAACTTGGTGAAGCTGCATGAGCAGACAAAGAAGACCTTGGAGCAGGAAATTCTCAACTACCGAGACGAGGCGCAGAAGCAGCGCAAGATTATATTTCAGCTTGAAAAGGAACGGGACCGCTACATCAACGAAGCCAGCGACCTCACACAGAAGGTACCC
>JAOUWY010000045.1:10129527-10140141 GCA_025728095.1 Prietella phreatophila | reverse complement strand
ATCGGGAGCAACTTGGGGTTCAGTGTCTTGCCCAAGGACACTTTGGCATGTGGAGTCACCCGGGCCGGGAATCGAACTGAACCCTACGATTAGTGGACAACCCGCTCTACCACCTGTGCCACAGCCGCCCATTGTGCAAGGCAATAAGAATTGTTTTAATTTTAGTTTGATTTATCACTATATAATAATAGTGATATAGTGCTAGAAATAATAATAATAATAATAATACAGTTAGCTATTATGATGATCATGATCATGATCATAATTGAGAGATTACATATGAGGTGCTCTGAAAGTAATCAAATGTAAAACAAATCCATGATGAAAAAGTAGTAGTGAACTGAACTGTTCAGGTTTCATCTCAGAATATGAAGCAGGAGAAGAGATAAGAGTAGATAGAAGACAGGAAAGCAAGGGCTCAGGTGAGAGAGAACAGATAAGAGGATGAAGGATATTTATTAGGATTAGGTCTGTTCTTGATGTCAGCAAAAGTAATGTCTTGAATATAAATTACTTTTCTATTACTAATATCAGTTCTGAATAGAGAAAGTCCTTAATATTAAAAAAGCTCTAAAATAATACTGATATGTGTCCTTCCCGAAGTGCCATTTTATTAAAACACACCCCAAGTGCTCCTTTGATACACTCCAACCACTACAATTAAAAAATTCTCTGCATGACACTGGTTCACATACTGTCGCAAACAGGAGAGGAGTCATCAACCTGGTGTTGATGGTATGCTAGCTGAATCTGTGACACATACTCTCAAGTAAAATGGCAAAGTGTCTAACCCAGTGTAATAATTAGTGATTATAATGATATATGTGTGTGTATGTATGTATGTATATATATATATATACACACACACACAAACACACTTACTGCCTGCTTTAATAAGAAGATCTCTACACATGCTCATTCATGCAGTCAATCATCTGGCAGCAGCACAATGCATAAACCATGCAGATAGAGGCTTCAGTTAATGTCCACATCAGACATCAGAATGTGGACAAATGTATTCTTAGTGACTTTGATCATGGCATTGTCATTGTTGTGGTGCCAGACAGGCTGGTTTGACTATTTCAGCAACGGTTGATCCCCTGGGTTTTTTTGTTTTTTTACTCACAACAGTCATGAAAGTTTAAACAGAATGGTGCCAAACGTTAATATCCTAGGAGCGTTTGAGCTGACAGGAAGGCTGAATGACTAAAATAAATACTCTTTACAACTGTGGTGAGCAGAAATGCATCTCAGAAAGTACAACATGTTGTACCTTGAGTCAGATGTGATTAAACAGCTAAAGACCACATCATTTTCCACTCCTGTCAGCCAAGAACAAGAATTGGAAGCTAGAGTTGGCTGAATATTTTTCTATAACATTATGTACTGTTATGTTTTATTACTTACTTAACTAACACAATTTTCAGCATTATTGCACTCATTTTTCTTGGTCTTGTAATTCAGGAACTGTTTATTGCTCAGAAATAACAGACATCATTAGGAAAAGAGGGGTTTACTTTATAGTGTAGAAAGACACAGGGGATTTCCATTTGTCAGCTGCAGGAGAGACATGCATAACACTCAATAAAACAGAAACATATAAGAACAGATATTTCTTCTGGTGCTGAGAATACAATATATCACCTAATATAACCAGCCTATTTTATTAAAGAACAGATATCTATCAAAGTGGATTGGTAC
The DNA here is from genome assembly GCA_025728095.1 of Prietella phreatophila. Taxonomy (NCBI): domain Eukaryota; kingdom Metazoa; phylum Chordata; class Actinopteri; order Siluriformes; family Ictaluridae; genus Prietella; species Prietella phreatophila. The sequence continues at coordinate 10,138,440 of JAOUWY010000045.1, read as the reverse complement.
CCTGTCCAGGGTGTACCCCAACTTGTGCCCAATGCTCCCTGGGATAGGCTCCAGGTTCCCTGTGAAAAAGGATAAGCGGTGTAGAAGATAGATGGATGGATCTATCAAATCTGATCTTCACAAGACATGTTTGTTGAAGTGTATCATGGCATGAACAAAGGAGATTTCTGAGGATCTCAGAGAAAGGAGTTGTTGATGCTTATCAGGCTGGAAAAGGTAACAAAACCATCCCTAAATATTTTGTACTACACCAATCCACAGTCAGACAGATTGTTTACAAATCAAGGAAATTCAAGACCACTGTTACCCTTCCCAGGTGTGGAGACCAACAAAGATCACTCCAAGAGCAAGATGTGTAATAGTCTGTGAGGTGGTAAAGGAACCCAGGTTAACGTCTTAGCAACTAAAGGCCTCTTTTTTTCATGTTAAAGGTCATGAGTTCACCATCAGCAGAACACTGAACAACAATGGTGTGCATGGCAGGGTTGTAAGGAGAAAGCCACTGTTCTCCAAAAAGAACATTGCTGCCTGTCTGCAGTTCTCTAAAGATCATGTGGACAAGCCAAAAGACTAATGGAAAAATGTTTAGTCAGTGAATGAGACCAAAAAGCCTTAAGTGAGAAGTGTTATGTTTGGAGAAAGGAAAATGCTACATTACAGCATAAGAACTGGATCCCATCTGTGAAATATGCTTGTGGTAGTATCGTGGTTTGGGCCGGTTTTGCTGCATCTGGCCCAGGATGATTTGTCATAATTGATGGGTGAATGAGACACAGTGTAAAGCGCTTTGGATAAAAGCACTATATAAGTGCGCCATTTACCATTTCTACACAAGGGGGGGTCACACCAGATAATGAAAGCAAAGGTTCAAATACTTTTGCGACTCACAGATATGTAATGTTGGATAATTTTCCTCAATAAATAAATGAAAATGTATAATATTTTTGTCTCATTTGTTTAATTGGGTTCTCTTCATCTATGACTTCTGTGAAAATCCGATGATGCTTTAGGTCATATTTATGCAGAAATGTAGACAATTCTGAAATGTTCACAAACTTTTAAGCATCACTGTAAATTGCCATGTCAGATTGACCATAAGCAAGAAAAAACACAAAAATGTCCTGCTATCAAAAGTTCAACATAATAATCCCACATCACAGAGAATCTACTTACCATTAAAATGGCAATATGAAAAATGTGTTAGTGTTTGTCAAATAATACTATATCTATGATATTCTGATGGAGGAAAATAAAAATATATTGAATTCCTTTAGTAATAGTAATAGCAGAAATGTATTTAGAGAGGTGTCACTTGGGTCTAGAACACATGACAATGACAACGAAATAAAATGCAATGAATAAGGCTCAAAATTGTTTAAGGTTCCAAGGTTAACAGTAATTAACCATTATCTGTTTTCCGATATGTGTTTCTGATATGAGCTTTTATCTTCATTAGGTGTCTTATAATAAACCTGAGTATTACCATGTGCATTTAAGTGACTTACTTACTTATTTATTTATTTATTTATTTATTTTTCCACCAGAAATATTTCAATAACAAATGTAGTAAAGTGGTACATGTTGTAAGAGTGATAACAATGCTGTGTTAAAATGTTAAATATTTAAATTACTGCTAAAACTCTGTACTGGTTTGTGGCACTTTAACTGTTATGTAGCAGGTGTTATCTTTCAAATGAAATGGTATTATTACTAAGTACTAAGAGTACACAGTAACTTGTGTCATTTTACCAAAGAGATGGGAACAAATAGTTATGTACTATTGTAGTTCAGTGGAAAACAAAAGACTTTGATGACAAAAGATTTTGACTCTGATGACCATTGAAAGGCAAAGCCACTAAAACACTGGTAGCCTTCTTGCACTTTCTTGGTTTTTAGTGTTAAAAAGTGTTTCACGAGCAACCATGACAGTATATTCCTTCTTAACAGTTTCCTTTTCGCTAATCATGGTTTATATTTTTGTTTATATTTTGAAAAGTTGCATTCAATATTTTTAATTATACTTACTTTTTACATACTTTTAATTCCATATGGGACACCCTGTAAAACAAATGAGAAAACATTGCGGGCATGTGAAAAAAAAAATTAATTAAATGCACAAGTGATATGTAAAAACAGCAAACATATTTTGTTGAAACGAATTATGAACTGGAATGATGTGATTGGGTTGAGGAACTTATCTGGTTTAAGGTCATACCTACTTCAAATTTAAACTCAAATACTGATATAGATATTTCAAGCATTAAATAGATACAGCTCTGTAGGATGCATATATTGTATCTTTAACACTTATTAAAAATATTAAGGGTCTACTAATTGTTCTTAACATCTAATTATGTACCAAAAATTGTTATTTAAAGGTACACTTTATTCACATTTCCAGATAAACTACAAAAACAAAAGATGCATCCTTGATGGTGCCACCCCAATAATAAGGAAAGGTGAAGTTAAGTACCTTTTGTTTTCTGAGAGTGTAATGATTTACTAACTGCATCCTGCTATGTAATAATTGATTTATTAAATGCCAGATGTTGGCTAGGTAGGACAATTAGCCCAATCATAGGACATTTTAAAGGATGAAAGAGTTTTAGTGAAGGTAACCAAAAAGTAGTAAATATACTTTAATGAGAAATAGCAGAAGAAAAGTATGATTAGACAGTCAAATAATAGGAAAAATTAGTGCTTCCATGAAAAACTACTATTAAAATGTTTGTCATATTTATCATCCTTGAACAATACAACTTTCAGAACAGTATACAGAACATTTTTTTCAAACTAATTTTGAGTTTTACTTATTTTAGCTTTGTATGCACATCACAGAGTGGCAGTACATCCTATAAAACCTTTAAATGCAGGCTGTAATCTTTATTATTTATAGGACTTTAAACTGTTGGTGTTTAGATCACATTGTGCTTGTAATGAAACTGTAAAACCATCTACTTTCCCAGTTGTGCAGTAATTAAGGACTGCAGGACTGAAATATCACTCTCACAATACATACAATTGGGAATATCATATGATGTGGATTTGATTGCAGAACAGCCAAACGTGTATAGTGATGCTTTACTCTATATTTTGTAATATATGCAGTTTCATTCCTACTCAAACAAATTTGGTGTTATAATACATCATGCAGATAAAATAATCAGGGGGTAAAATCAAATTTCAGAAGATTAATTTTCAATTCCACATAGAAATCAATGCTCGCTTTTGCATAACAGTAATCTGTTTGTCTGTAAATGAAGTTATGATATTAGAGTTCCCATCCATCTTCTATACCGCTTATCCTACTGGGTCACACGGAACCTAGAGTCTATCTCAGGGATAGGCACAAGGCAGGGGTGCAGGGAACCTGGAGCCTACCCTAGGGATGGCCAAGGCAGGGTGTACACTCTGGATGGGGTGTCAGTCCATCGCAAGGCACAATCTCATACACACTCACACTCACATATCCATTCATACACTACAGACACATTGGACATGCCAATCAGCCTACCATACATGTCTTTGGACTGGGAGAGGAAACCAGAGTACCCAGAGGAAACCCACGCAGCAAGGGGAGAATATGAAAACTCCGCAGGAACATGGAAGGAATTGAAACCCCAACCCTGGAGGTGTGACTCGAACATGCTTCCCACTAACCCACCTGGCACCATGACATTAGAGATGAGTTTCTGTACTATAAAAATATTTAATATTATATAATTTTTTTATTAACAAATCGTGGATATCATTGCTATCCTGAGGTCTTTTGACTCCTTTTGGAGTTTTTGTGCATGTTCTCCCTACATGGGATTCCTCCAGGTTTTCCTCTTTCTTCCCAGAACCTAAAAACACACACATTGATACCCTGCAATGATCCGGGGATATACTCTGAATCCACTCATCAGGATAAAGCAATTACTGAAGATAAATGGATTATTATACAGTTCATTTTATTAATACATATTATTTATACTCATTACAATTTATTTGTATATAATTTTTATATAATTTTTGTTGGTGATATACCTTATTACATGAAGAAAAGAAAAAGAAGCTGACAGGATCCAAATAAGCATTGTAACACAAATAAAAAATCATGCTACCTGTCATCCATCATCTGCCATAAAATGAAAAATAAATCAAATAATTCCTTTAAGTGCCTTTCGTGCGTCCTTAACCTTGCCTTTAAATCCTAACACACCTTCATACCAGTATGTTATTGGTGAATCCTTGTCATCTGTATAGCTTAGGTAAAGAGCCTCCACTATTTTTCCGGCCATTATTCTGAAAACTATAATCAAACAGTCTCTGACCTGGCAGTTGAACTTACTGATGGTATGTCATGTGAGAATGGAGCTTATACATAAAAATGCCTCACAGAGCAAGTAGTATGGCAGTTGAGGCAATTTTCAACAATAACATCATAAATCAATGAGGATAGATGATGCCATGGTTCAGCGGAGAAGTAAAGAAATAAATTAAACATGGCTGTGCGCCCCTTAAGGCACCACTATCTGTTCGAAAAGGTTATCAGCGCTATCCGATTAAACAATACTCGAGGACCATATATTTATAAGCAGGCTAAGGTTCAGATGCTATAATTCTTTGTATGGTGTAACTGAAACAAGTTTAGGGCATAATTAAGATTGTGAGAATTAAATACTGAAACTGTGCACATTGGTATTCAGACCTTGAATGTACGGCCATTAAATGTGCACACCTATGGAGGTGTAGTGGAGTTTGAGTTAAACAGAGGTGCATCTCCGTTTGCTGCAATTCTGACCCTGGACCTAAGTGTTCTTGCACAATAGCAGCTCAAGTGAGGAGGACACTGGAGGAGACAGCATTTTAATCTGAGACATTGCTTATCTCAAGAACTGATGTTTTAATGGATAAAATGAAGACTGAATTGGATTTGTAGCAGATGAGTGCTCAGGCAGCTTATCCTTCAAACACGGGCTTGTTGTCTTTAAAGTGCACTGAATTAACAAAAAACATTTGCATTGTTTTATTAATTCAGCAGCACAAAATATCAAATTAAAGGTCTGATAAAATAGCTTTAATCAATTAATATGCATGATTAACATTCTCTGCATGATGTAAAAAATAAACGGGAAACTTGTGCTTTGAGTCCCTTGGGATATTCTCCAGGCTCCCCCGTGACTCTGTGTAGGATAAACTGTATAAAAATGGATCGATGAATAGATTAAGATGTGCTGGATCAAGTTCTGTTCTATAAGTTGCTGAAAAAGCCATATTGTTGTGCAAGCAAATTGTTAAAGTAAACCAAATTTGCAGTGATTTATGTAATAATGAGTATTCATGATGCAATATATTGGCAATATATTATAGTCTTATTAGATGTTTATTTTAGAGCTTGCCATTTTCAAATTCAAATGTGATTGTCTTGTTTTCTTTTTTTTTCCTTTTCTTTTTTTTTTTTTTTCCAAATACAAGTAATTTGCACAATCTGAATGTGGAGTCAGGGGGTATGGTGGTTTAGTAGTTATCACATTTGCCTTGCACCTCCAGGGTTGGGGGCTTGAATCCTGCCTCCATCCCATGTGTGTGGAGTTTGCATGTTCTTCCTGTCCTTCAGGGGTTTCCTCCCCCATGCATTGTAGGTTCAGATTGTACCCTGTGAAGGGGTGGTGCACCCCATCCAGGGTGTCCCCCAACTTGTGCCCTGAGATCCCTCTGATAGGCTCCAGGCTCCTCTGTAACCCTGTGTAGGATAAGTAGTATGGAAAGTGGATGTATGGATGAAAGGGGAAATTAGCTTAAGCTGCTGTGTAACCAGTACTAAAAACACAAACAACTCTGAGTAGCCTACAGCTATACTGAAAACTTGGTTGCATTATCTATGGCTAACTATTAATCTTCTCATAACAGAAGAGTTAGTTTTTTTCGAAACACTAGGTTCCGAAAGGTTAGACTGCTTCAATTAATTCTAGTATTTAAAAAGGTCATGGCTCTGTGTGAAAGGCTAGGGAAATCCACCAGGCGCATATAGACCAAGCTAGCTCATTTCCTAAGCATGAGCAAGCCTCATTAAAAAAGCACCAGGAATTGTTTAAACATTGGACACTAGTGTATAGGACATTAAGTTGCCTAGGCCAAATTGAACACCAAATGGCTCAGAGTGGTTTCCTGGGTTAAAGAGTTTTGCATTCTAAGGGTCAGAGGTCATAGATTCATTAGTAGACACTACCACCCTGTCTCGTGTTCCAACAGAAAGCCTGAGCTAAATCATAGACTATCCTGTTGATCCAGACTAGTTGATGCAATAGCAAGACATTTGTATATGGTAAATGACCTGCAAGAGAATTGTTCAAAATTAAACAGTAAGAAGCAGAACATTAGATTAACTGCAAACACTGTGCAGATATTAAACCATCCAAATCAATTATCAGTGTCACAATGGCTTCATGTTTGATCCTTAATTATGCATAATGTCTTTATATGTTAAATATCATGTCTGTTTCTCATTTGGGTACATCAGCTGAATGTCCTTCTGAATGAAACCCTTACCTTAGCGAAGGAAGTGTGTCACTGTTTTCCTCCTCTAAATTATGCTCTTTAAATTGGACACCTTGAGACAGACAGGGCGAGAAGTAAAGATCAAAGGCCAGCACCTTGGATAATTACATCCCAATCCACCGTCTGGCTTTGAAAATGAATCCATCACTTTTCGGAGTATAAGTGCTCAGCCTCAAAGCCCTGCACGGTGACACCGAGCTGAAAGAATGACAACACTTTTTTCGCTAGCTGCTTTCAAAAGCACTGATGAAAATGAAGCAGGCAGTTAATGATGAAAATGCTAATGAGAGGGTCAATTAACCTCTGTTCATCGTTTATTAGTGATGTTCCTGTCATTTGAATGCACTTTAGTGAGTGGTTGTTTGTTACTTGTTAAAGCTTTGATGCTGCGCGATCTTAAGTAAATTTGTTTTTCTAGCCTTTAACAAGCTAAATGTGAACAGGAAATACAAGAGAATCTACAGGAGACTGAAGAATGTTCTTCCTGGAATATGAACTCATTAAGAATTTGAAAAATAAATAAATAAATAAAAATAATAATAAATAAATAATAAAATTGAATTCGGTTGGATTTGGTGGAATTTTAATTTGGAGGAAATCATGAGAAATTTTTTTAACACTAATCCTGCAATTAACCTTGATCCTAAGCTGTGTAGCATTTCATTCAAATTAATTCAGAATTTAGGGATCACTTTGGTTGTTTTAATGCGTTCAGAAAGGCATGTAATTTCTCAACAAATGCAACCTGCTCTTACAGAAATGTCACATGAATTTCACGTATGAATAGTCACTGTAATGAGTCATATTCAGAAGAGTCATTAAGTATCAGAACCAGAAACAGCTTTATTGGCGAAATGTGCTTGCACACACAAGCAAAGTGTTTCCGGCTTACATGTGCTCCCAATGCTTACATTGAGTGTAACACACAATGGGATATGATGTAGGATATTTTGCTTCTCCAACCTACATTGATCATGCTAACTCACAGATTCAAACTATAAAACTAATTAAAATCCCTCAAGATGAATAAAATAGCTGAACTCATGAAGACTGGATGAGACTCAGGTGAGGTAGGTTTATAGACAGCAAACAAACCAGCTGGTACCAGGTGTGCACGCCACACGAGAATGTAACATACATCAAGACTCCACTGGTTTACAATCTCTTATTATACATTTTCTTCCGGGTTCCTTCCACTAATCATGTTTTTTTTTCCCTTTACAAGTTCCCACATGTAACCTCGTTACGCGAGCACTGAGTGAATTCATACAGCATATGAATTCACAGTTCCCATGTTGCTGTTTTTGCTAGACGGTTATATGTTTGTAGAAGAACAATATGTTTGTGATTCCTTGACCTGTGTGAATTCACACTTTCCATTTCTTGTCTGAGCTGTACTTTCCATATGTTGACATAGTTAGATTATGTTCTTCAGTAAACAAAAACTGTCTCTCTTTTTCAGCATCACTTAATAGCGTTGGTGTGTTTATAAAAGAACTATGTGCCCAATACTGTGAACCCTTATTCTTTAAAAAGTAATGTCCCTTCTGCATATGTTTTGCTAATACTTTTAAAAAGTTAGACTTTTACTCCTGTGTGTGTGTGTGTGTGTGTGTGTGTGTGTGTGTGTGTGTAGTCTCTTTGCCTGTGCCTGGGTTCTCTTATCTTCAACAGTGCATCTGTCATGGGACTTCATCATTCTTGTGCTGGTGTGCTCTCTTACGCAACCATATTGTCTAATGTCAAAAATCCAGTTGTCTTTTAGGTTTTAACATTTTCACTTGACTCTTCAATGTTAGTTCTATCTATATTTTTATTCATTAGTTTTTATATATTTTTTTGTTTTATCCACATTTCCTAGAATAACAGAAGACAGAAATATATTAAAGTAGAAAAAGTAGGGGGTTGGACTAAGAAGAACAAAGTAGAACAATAAAAAATATATCCTGACCAATACATATTATTGCGTGGGCAAACCAGTGAATGTGGGTTAGAAAGTAGCACAAGCAGTAATATATTGGTACTATAGCCCCACAATTGCAATTTAGGAAAGATTGGTGTCCGCATTAACTGTTGACATCCTGTGAGAAAAACGTTAATCTCCATATGTTATGTTTCATACATTTTTCATATGTAATGCATAGGGTTTTATTTAAAATAATAATAATAACAAATTAAAAAAATTAAAAAAGGGAGCACGGTGGCTTGGTGGTTAGCACGTTCGCCTCACACCTTCAGGGTCCGTGGTTTGTTTCCCGCTGGGGACATGTGTATGAGGAGTTTGCATGTACTCCGGTTTCCTCTCCAGTCCAAAGACATGCATGGTAGGCTGATTGGTGTGTCTAAATTGTCCATAGTGTATGAATGGGT
>JAOUWY010000045.1:10067706-10079605 GCA_025728095.1 Prietella phreatophila | reverse complement strand
ATATATACACACACACACACATTCAAACTTATGACTTTCACATCCTGGATGTATTATCATGGGTGTATAATAAGTTTATAATCATTTTCGTGTTTAGCAAGACTGGCAAGTGCAGTGTTTGACCTTTTCTGTCAGTAATAATTTAATATAGATGAATGAAAATACCCGAGGTTAACCATTTATTTGCATAATGTTCTCAGCAGATTTCACAATTGAGCTGTAATGGGTAGGAATAAAGATTCTCAATTCTGACAGTTCCGAGGGATATTAACTACACTTTTTAAAAGCTATTTCTGCTTTTCTCCTCCATGTAAAATTACAGACCGAAGCAAGATCTCGCTCCCATATATTTATTTCAATTTATCTCACTCTCTGGCATTTTACTGAAGAGCGAGATAGTAATGTGTTTCAGCAAAGTTCCTAGAAAAAACTACAGACCTTCAGTATTGTGTACATGAGTCTTTTTGCTATCACATCTTATAAGAAAGGTGTCAAGGTCAGGGTTGTTAGTGTTCAGAAAGCAAGAATAAGTTATGACAAGCTAGTGCAAGACTTTTGATTAATTGATGTCACTGTAATTCATGCAACTTTGCCATGATTCATCTTTTGTCAAATTCTTCACAGAATCTTACAGAGTGGAAAAAAATAAAGAAAAAAAAAACAGTCATTATCCAATAAGACAGCAACATGAGAGGAATTTTTAAAAACTTTTTTTGTCTTTAACATATTGAATGTCACACTTATATATTATAACGTAGTATAAAATTTCACTTACCAGGCTCATGAAATAAATCAAATTTCTTGTGTTTGCAGAGAAGAGGAGAAGTTACACTTTTAATTCACCAAGCAAAATTTTATGCATTAAGTATGCTATGCTCAACATATTAAACAAAAGAGACAAAATTATTTATTACATATCGGTCTTATTCAAATAGCATAGCGGTAGAGACTAGCTTGATTAAAATGCATTGGCGTAGAAGGTCGCATACAGCATACGAGTGAAAGATTGTTACGATGCAATGCAGCGTATAGAACGTGAAGCAGAAAAGTTGCATTTGAACATTTGTTTTCTGTGAAACTGGGTTTAACTATATCTATAGCTTCAATACAGGGTGTCTCCATACATAGGGGGCTATGTTTGCCAGCACCACATCGGTTATGCCTTATTGGATGTTCGTGGATGTCCATTTCTCGGGTGGGCGGCAAAACTTCCAGTCTTTCTGAATTTGTTAATAATTTTGGCAACAGTTTCGTGTGTGATGTGCTTGTTATGTTTCCTGTTAAAGTCCATCACATACTTTCGACAGCTTTCCAATCCAGACATGAGAATGATTTCAATATGTTCTTCTTTTGTCAAAGGCATTCTTAAAGGCTGAAAAAAATTATATAAACTAAGTATGAAATATTTTGGAAGACATTTTGCCTAAAAAGTTTTAATTTCCCCGATGTATGGAGACATTTGGGGCACCTTGTATTGTTATAATGTGGTTTATATGATTAATTTTTAATATGGACTTAAATCTGTTATGAAACAAACATGGCCAAAGGATGTCATGTGAGGCAAATGCACAGTGATATATGTATGCAGTTTGCACAAGGCTAGACAATTCCATTATTTATTAGTCATGTATATTATCCTTCAATCAAGAAGAAAAAAAATACACACTTCAGGCACTATACATGCTGTATTTTGGCTGAATTGCGGTAACTAAGTAATTTTTGTATTGATTTCAGCAAACAGATAAAGTGAATATTAGTCTATATAAAGAGATTCAATCTGTCTATTTCTTTTAAACACAACATGTCACCACAAGACTACAAGTGCTGTCTGAAGTGTTTGAACTTGACACTGTGCTGCTTTCAAAGCCATTTCTATGTCTAAGGTTAGTTTTGCTGTCTTTCTATAGCAGCTAAAGCCAAGAGCTTGGTAAAGGAAGGAAGTCGTGCCAGCATGGTGCCAGTGTGTGACAGCGAATGCATCAATGTGTGTGTTTGTGTGTACAGTATATGTGTGTTTTATTTATTATAGGGCTGGGTGTTCGAGTGGGTGGAGGAAAGTAGGTTATGCTCTCCGTGCGCATGACTGGCAGAAGAGGTCAAGCATTGGTGTTTGCTTTACATTTGTACCCGGATCAGACACAAGCATGCATTAACATTGTCTTCATATGTCTTCTCACACATTCCCGTACGTTTCTGCTTTTTCACTTGGATACACACCCACGTGTGACAGTAGTTACAGTAAAAACAACATAAAAATATCATTATTTACGTCAGGTGGTAAATCAATAGAAAATGGCTCGGTTTGACTACAATTATGCTGTAATTACTCTTAGCATAGACGGAAAATTGAATGTTTTGCCATATTGAGAAATGTCATCATAGTCAACATCAAAGGAGTGGGCAAAGGAGTGAAGATTAGTACCAACAGGAGATAACAGTATTCAGGGTGCACAATCTGCTCATACATTAAAGTGTTGAAGAAATGTACCAGAACTATTTTTATGGCAAAAAAGCAGAAGGAAGCGCATAATTTTTTTTTTTATAGATCACAAGAGATGTGAATTCACAGAGGCATGTACAGTAGTGTGTGGATAACATACTCATATTGATACATTAGCTGTTTTCTTCAACAATTTTGAAAAATAAAGCTTCATCATCAAGCTGTTTTGTTGCACCTCATAAGCTGGTCAGTTAGAAAAGGAAAATGTGGACAATCAGAAAAAAAAAGAAAAACAGCAGCATCACAAATGCTAGGCACTTTTAATGCAAATGGTGTTTTCACAGTTGTAAGTAGTAGTACTTTGGTGAATTTGGATGATCTACTAAAACCCTAAAAAATTAAGTTTGTACCGTTAAATTAGCTGAAAGCCGAGTGAGAACGCTACAACGCCATTGGGAGCCAATTAGCACCAAAAGGTTTAAATGGGATATTTTAGCTTTTAAATGCAGAAATTGTTCATGTGGAGGAAGTGAGTTACTGTAAAGTAAACTGCAGTATTAGGTTTGTGCAACATCTTAGTTCTCAATTTCAGATTCAATTTTATTTCATTTGGGTAGCACTATAAGATTAGATGTGATCACAAAGCAACTTTACAGAAATCCGGATGTAGATTTAGATGAGCAGCTAATCAGCAGGAAAAATGGCAGGGGACAAAAACTCCTGAGAGGACATGAAGAAACCTTGAGAGGAACCAGAAGTAAAGTGCATTGTATGGTATTTAAGATGCAGCCTCTGTTAATCCAAGCAGCTCTTTTAAAAGAAAACAAAAAAACAAACAATTTAACAGTACTAATGAGTCACATTTTGGGAAAGTGAAGTAGAATATCAAGGGATATTTGGACCAGACCTTATTTTTGAATGTACAGCATGCTAACAGACATTGACTCATATGTTTCTTTGCATTTTCAGTCACACGCATTCACCAATCCATACAAACATGCACACCTTTTCTGTGTTTTTGCCTTAACATTCTCAGATAAAACATTGACTCATGTGAATCTTTGCTCACACACAGAACACACACATACGCACACTGTTTCTCTGCTCTGTGTCCTTCCTCTAAGAGTACCTCACCCCATGTCTGTCTGTCCTGAAGCATTGCCAGCTGTGCTCAGCAGAGGGAGTGTTCAGCCTGGATGATGAGCTGGACCCGATTCATATAGGCTAATAGACAATTGGGCAGTGTGCTTATTGTTTGCACATATCACAAATAACATCAAATACCCTTCCTGCTATAGTTGTGCTAGTTAAAAATAGATCCTTTCTCAAACCACAGCATGTGAACTATGCTGCAACGCCCCTGCTTTGTGATTTGGTTTAGAGCATAAATGATATTTGCTTGCATTTGCACTGTGAGAGTGTGCGTCAGAATTGGCTGACAGAGTTGTTTTGTCGGTCGGTATTCTCATGCTACACTAAGCACGCCATTTTGCTAAACTCTTATTCACGCAATTTATAGTAAAAGGAACATGACAGATGGGTCACAAAAGGTGTGCGAGTAAGTGGCATGCAGGTAACTGCCACAGCCTTCCAGTCACTTTACTTGCCGGCCACGGTGTCTCCTCAGATGATAATGCAGTTTTATGGCATAAGACTATGTACATTATTTTTGTTGTCATTTGATGTGGTATAATTGTATCACACTTTTGAGTTAGAATGAATAGGTTGTAAATAGATGTGGCAAGGCATGCAGCAATAGACAATCAAAAACGCTTCTCATCACTATTAAAAACTAAATGTGAACCAGCAGTCCAGCACAATGGCATTTTCATTACGATATATATATAGTTGTAATTCAGGTAGACAGATAAAATAAGTAACTGTTCTCCCTGTGTTTCAGGGGTTTCCTCCGGGTACACCGTTTTGCTCCTCCAGTTTAAAGACATGCATTACATGAATAATTGTCAGTAGTGTGTGATTGTGCGCTGCAATGGGTTGGCACCCCATCTAGGGTATTCCTGCCTCATGCCCCAAGTCCCCTGGGATAGGCTCCAGTCTACCTGCAATCCCGGCGTAGGATAAGCAGTACAAAAAATGGATGGATGGATTCAGAATATGTTCATCTTAAAAAAAAATCCCATTTTTACAAGGTTTCTTTGCTGCATGAGTAATGTTAAGCATGAGTAATGTTAATGCAACATAAGGAAACTTAAACAGTCAGTAAAACAACACAGGCGGTGCATCAGGTGCTAAAGAAGAGCCTTGCTACATATGCTGCTTCAGCAAGGACTGATACAGAAAAGTCGCCTGATTGCAAGGCTAAAGAAGGATTTCCTTTCTGAAGTATGCACATTGATTTGCACACAAGCTGACGCCGGCAGTGCATGAAGCATGGGAAACTGTAAGTGGATGTAACCACTTTAAAATATTTTACTTGTACACATTTTACCACCTGTCTTCAGAAATGCCAGGCTGCCTCCCAAGTGAACATAAGCCTGCTGAAGATTTTCAAAATGTTCCAGGTTACCAGTACACTGTCAAAGCAGTTTGGAAGGACTTCCCGACTCTTGCTGAGCAAATGCAAACGACATCTGAAGACGTTACCTGTGCAGCGGTGGATTGCTAGAAATAGAGTAGGTTGCTGAGGAAACTGGCTCAGTTTACATCAAAGACCGTTGTCAGTCTTTCAGTGAAAATGCAGGTGTGATGGTTAATTGCTATATTCCAAAGTATGCAATAAACAATGATCAATCAGTTTCATTTAGAAGAAATCCATTTCAAGCTGTAGAAATAATGGATTCTCAATTGTAATTGAGATATCGAGAATTTAAAGTCTTTATGTTGGAAGACAACAAACTGCACTTCATCCAGGCAGTCATTGAAAATCTCTCTGTGTCTTCTTGATTGAAATTCAGTTCCTATCACCACTGGAACATCTTAGCTGGCCTAAAATTTGGGATGTTCTCAGACAAGGAGATTATGATCTGAGCAGTTATCAAATATTATAGAATATAGGCTGCAAGCCAAACATGTAACATTACCTAGAGAGTGCTAAACATGGCCAAGAATCACCTACAGTACTTTTCCAGGAAAAGAACATTTGACTGCCAATGGAAATGACATCACAGATCTTCTCCCATAGACCACTGGCAAACATGTAAATACATTGCACACTTTTCTCAGTCTAATTGCTGAAAATTTCTAAGCTTATTTTGTTGTACTGTTCAAACATTTCATGTTGTAAATTGGGGCATGAATCTGAGGCATGAAACCAACAGTACAGTTTGGTTTATGAGGCATAAACCAAACAGACCACTGCAAAATAATGCCATTCTAAAGTCCTGAGGTCCACACAATCTGTGGAGACCCTGATATCATAAGTACATTCAAGCATTGAAATAACCAGTGCCTAAAAAGGAAAAGATATTTGCTAAAGTTGATATTACAAATGGCAGTAGTACGTATGAAAGAAATAAACACTTTGTTGCGAGTGAAGATTACTCACTGCTCGCCCATTAATCACTTAATTATACTCAAGGCTATAACGGTCAATTACATCCATGACAGATTATTTTCTGTAATCATCCATTTTCACTGATAATGAACAGGACTTGGAATCATTGGCTGCTAACAGCATGCTAGCAGGCCTCTAACAGATGAGCATTTTTCTCAGCAGTCAGATTGGATAAGAGGTATAGTACATTTTGGATTTCACTGCATGTAATAATTATGTTTAGTAGTTATTTGGCAAATCCACACTTGTCTAGTCTTATTAAGTGCAGTACATTCCACGGAGGCACTTGAAGACTCTTTCCAAGCATATAAGCATGTATATTAGTATTAGGTCTATTCATGCCAAGAACTCCATTTCCCATCCTGCACTGTGGCCTACAAACATGGCCACCATGGACTGCAACTCCAAGATCACACATACCTGCATCCAATTCACACTCTGTGTGTGTGTGTGTGTGTGTGTGTGTGTGTGTGTGTGTGTGTGTGTGTGTGTGTGTGTTATTGACCTCCTTTTGCCTAGTGTTTTGTAAGTTAGTCCAGTCTTTGAGATCCTGTTTGTTGATTGCCCAACATTTAGCCTGTTTCTTGATTCTGATTTTTGCCCACATTTTGGATTTGCCTGTCTGGATTTGCACTTGCATCTGTCTGCCTGTTCTCTCACGTGACAATAAGGATGTACCTAAATAGGAATAGATTGTTTGATACAAATACAGATACAAACAGGAAACACTTTTTTTTTTATATCAGTGGTTTGCATCAGTAGCCTTATGTAAACAATGCTGGACTGAGGTCCAAAATAAAATCGTATATTTTAAAACCATTACACTTTACAAATTACACTTCCTGGAACCTGTAGGCATTGTAATGAAATGCTGTTTATGCAGTGCTGTAGATTTACTTCAGTTTAGATTCTGATGGGATGTTCAGACTTTTTTTCTGATGTAAGAAACTCAAAAATGTAAATCTGATTAAATTATGAACTAGAGCAATTTAGCTGAGAATAGATGTATGCTCTGCAAATTTCTATTTTGCTAAATTAAAAGAAAAATGACTTCCAGCGTTCATGGTTTTCTCCCAGTGTTTCTGGGGACATAGTGATATGGTTTACATTTAATAATAAGCTGGCCATGCCAGCATTCGGCTCCCAGTCCAAATACATATACAGCTATCTGGACCATGTAACAAATACTGATATAGATAGTGACATTGCATTGCAGCCCTAATGTATACTGTATGTCTATCTATGCGTTTCAAATTTTAAGGTAAACCTATGTTTTCCATGATTGCCTATATTAATTTATGAGTAGTATTTGTGGCACTTGTAGGTATCAGCACCTGTGCTTACTTGTGGTTCTTTTTGTTCTAGTCTACAACTCTCTTGTACTTGTTTCTGGTCTGTTGGTAGAAACTTGTGTACATGTATTACTGTTGACTCCTTTAACAGCTAGATGCCTTAATTGCAGCCTGCCTCACTTAAAAGTCATTTTGGATAAAAGCATCTGCCAAGTGAGTAAATATAATGTAAATGGTGACTTCATTTGGGTTGCTTTTAATAAGGTCATGTCATTGCTAATAGTTGCAGCTCTTGTCAGCACAGGAGCTAATTTTTCTTTTAACACCTCTGACCACAACAAGTCAGCTCAAGACAATTGGTTCTGAAACAGTCATTTTCAACTTGTCAGCCATGCTGTCCGAATGAAATATTTATGAGTTTTTGTGGCACTTGAAGGGCCTTGGAGTGCTTAAACTGAAGTTCAGAGGCAAGCAAGCTATGTGGTCTCCCTCCTGCACAACCGTGTTTGATAGGGTATAAGGGCAGACCTGTGGTTCAACCAATCTGTGACATTCGCGGGGGGATTCGGAGTGAACACTGACTCCCTTCCTCAGCATGAGACCACAGAGACTTGTTTTCCTACTCCGTTTCACTGCACCAGAGTCATCTGCTATTTTCTCCATGTTTATTTATTTAAATATATTTTTCTATGATTCAAATCAAAGTTACTTTTAAGTGCAAGATATACTCTACATCAGATCAGTATGTCTTAATGGTTCACATTATTTAATGTTGCTTAAAGGAAAAAAACACCCTGACTAAATTGTATTTTAATGTTTATAATTAGCATGTGCTCTTCAGCTGTTTCCAAGCTTTATTTTGTATATTTTGTAATTAAATTTTGATGACTTCTAGTTCTAGTGCAAACCTCTTTCATAAATATTTGGTATAGTTTCACTTTGGTTATGAGTGCTCTATATTATCCACAATGCCATTTGACTTCTGCCATTCGAGATAGTGACTCCAGTGGGATTAAGCCTTGCTTCATCTCTACCTGAGTCTTCTTTTTATAGACAAAAATGCTCGTCTCTAAACATGGCTGTCGTTTCGACATGTTAAAGGAGACAAAAACAAAGTACACCTTTGTTGGAAAGCTGATGTGCTTGGTTATATAACTCAGAGCACATGTCTCTGAGCAAAATGCTTCAAAACATTTGGGCAATTAATGTGTCAAACTGGAAGTGAGATACTAGTGATTTTGTGTGATTCAACACATAAGGATTGCAGTGAAATCCTTTGTAGCATAATGGGATTGGGTCCAATAATACATGATATATTCAGGGTCACACGATCATTTAGCCAGGATGTGTCTCAAAGCTACATGAGTTTGACTAGATGATAAGCAAGCATAGCAACATTCTTTTATTTTTCCTATATATTGAGCTGTATTGTACAGTAGTGTGCAAAATTTGGCAACCTTTGGCCAAATTACATATTTTGTTGAATGTTAATGCACAGGCAGTATAGATTAGACAAATTTAAAAAGATAGAATTAGTAAAATAGCAATTATGGAATGTGCAAAAGTTTGGAAACCCTACTAAGGCTGTACTTAGTAATGCCCATTTCACAGATATCACAGCTTACACAGTCTTTCTATTCTTATTTTAGAAATTTTCACCCACTCTTCCTTGCTTTTACTTCTGGGATTTTCTTGAGGACTCTTCTACACTCAGAATGGTTTATGATCTACTGACAGATTTTTAATGATGTTCAAGTCAATGCACTGAGAGGGCCATTCCAAAAGCTTGCAAAAGTAAAATCTTGTATTTCTTGAAATAGTTCATAGTGTATTTTGAGGTATGTATTGGATCATTGCCATGTTTTAGAAACTAATATTTTCAGATTTTTGATTCATGCCCCACTTTTGCTGTATCAGCTTAAAGTTCCTGCAGGTCCTAAGTGTCGCATGTTTTTTTTTTTTTTCTTGGCCTTGCTGCATATGGGCAGTTCTATCTGAGAGTGTTCTCATAGTTTCCCATAACTGCCATTTTTAATGACATTTCAGAGAGTGGAAATTGCCGGATAGAAGTGTTTTGATACATTTGCATAGCCTTCTGTCTTCTAGGCATCAATTAGCATAATTTTCAAATCCTCAGTCAGTTGCTTAAACTAACACATAGTTAAGTATTTGAAGAGTCAGAGAATTTATGTTCTGAAATTGTCATCAGCTGACAATTCATAATGACAGTTCTTGATCAGCCTAATGAGTCCTAATGAGTCAGTTAAGGCCTAAGGAGCTAATTAAGTTCTGAGACTTTACAACTGGAATGGTGTCCAAACATTTGTAATGACTATTTTATTTATTTTTCCCTCACAAACTAACCATGTAAATGTTTGCAGAAATCATTTTTAATCATTTGAAATGACACGACATGAAAATGAATTGCATGTAAATGAATCACATACATGAATATGAACGACATAAAAATTAATTAAAATGAATCATATGAAAATGAATTGCATGTAAATGAATCATATGTAAATATATCACGTGAAAATGAATAAATAAACAAAGGCAAAAAAGAAATCATTCTTAAAATTGTATAAAATAGTTTTGTATGCCCTGCCATTTCTTCAAAAACGAACAAAATATAATTTGGTGAGGGGTGTCCAAACCTTTGCACACAACTGTATTTGATCTGGTAAGTCATCCTTTACACAGTAGTGGACAAAACACAAGTTGGACCCATGTTCTGTGTGCCTAGGCCAGCTGAAAAGTCATAGTAAACTATGTAATTTCCACTGTGAGCTGATAGTTCTGTCGTCACCTCGCACTTAAAAAAATCATTCGAGT
Organism: Prietella phreatophila; assembly: GCA_025728095.1. Taxonomy (NCBI): domain Eukaryota; kingdom Metazoa; phylum Chordata; class Actinopteri; order Siluriformes; family Ictaluridae; genus Prietella; species Prietella phreatophila. The sequence goes on along the minus strand of JAOUWY010000045.1, from coordinate 10,069,524 downwards.
CTGGCTGACGTCCTTATTTTCTTTCACTATGTTTAACCACAAAGTATTGTACTAGAGCTGCACTTAATTTTGCTTGGTTTTGTCAGGGTTTCCACATATCTTCACATTCCTGATTTTGAAAAGACTGTCTGTCTTCCATGCATGCTAATTAATCCTCCTTGTTTCATATTTATTTCATTCATAACCAGTGTTTCCCTTCCCATTAAACAGGCTGGGTAAATCCAGTTTGGAGTATGAAAAGAAATTGCTTTCTCATAGATCTCATAGAGATATTGACTTTTATCTGAAAAAAAAAAAATTCCAGGGCGTATAAAGGTGGCTTTCCTTTTGATTATCATTTTGCGTTTTCTAACCTATCTCCAAATATGCCCTTGAAAAGAGTGCAGTTGGTGAATGTCTTCTTGGTGATAATGAAATGCTTATTGGTGAGACAGTTTGCTGGAGGGGAGAAGCAGTATTTCCTGTGAAGGCACGCACACGCAGACACATACACACTCTACGACGCACACAGGTGGGAGCTGATGAGGGAATATCTGCATACACTGAAGTGATGGAGCTATCATTTCGTGCTTCATTGCCTGAGAGCAGCTAGGGAGTGGTAGCGCACTGGACTGGAAACTGTTCTATCAGCACACAGACAGAGGTTGGGGATGTGTGGGTGTATGTACAGTATGTGCCTATCTAGGTTTCTGACATTTGGTATATAGTGTTTATGAATATATACCAAGTATTCACTAGAACAGTGGATTTAAAAAAAAAAAAAATCGAATCATTCTTTGTTATTTATTTATTTCTAAATATATTTAATGTTTTTTGTCTATAACCATCACCCGCGTGTGTAATAACATGTAGATGATGTCAACACAGACCTAGTTACAACCGGGATTCAAATCTTCTGCCGGTGTTGGTGTGTGGAGCTTGTTACAGTAGGCATGTTTTTATATTTTGGTGGGAACCAAACGTTCCCACAAGGATAGGAATATATAACAGTCTCTGGGATTGACAACCGTATTTACCAACAAAAGACCCAAAGTTTTCCTCTATTTTTCAACCATACAAGACCCGATATTTTTTTTATACATTTCCCGTAACTTGACTAGTTTAAAGTTTTCTCTGGAGATTTCAATAAAAAGAATCTACACACTACATATCTACTAAAGTATCATAATATTGCATCAGGTTTCAGATGATTAGGCACAATCATTAATCATTAGTGAAAATAATTTTTTTCTCCATTTAGTTTCCTGCCAATTAACACCCAGCTGCCAGCTACCCACTCCCATGGGAAACCAGCCAAACGCATCTTTTTCAAACCACATCTACTGCTCATGGTGCATGTGACACCCTCAGAGTAAAGTGTTATTTGCCCTCTTCCACATACAAGAGCTCACAGATGCCTGCAATTGGCTAGTATCACTGTGATTGGCAGAAAAGTGTGAGGCTATGCCATTCCTCCCACCATGAGAGCATGGCCAATTTTGTTCTCTTTGCTTCTGGCCACAGCTGTGGCAATGCTTGGAAATTTTTGTCCAATTTTTATTTCTTTTTTGTTAAATCAACCATGTTGTCACTCTACTAATCATTTGCTACTAATGAAATGAAAAATCTATCTATAAAAATTCTTCCCTTTCTAATGAGCTGCCTTCAACTAAATAATTTTCACAAATGCATGTAATTAGATAAACTGCAAAGGATCTTCTATGAAAGCTGAGCTGACTCATGTTTAGGTTTTTAAAACAAATAAATATATATATATATATATATATATACACACACACACACACACACACACACACACACACACACACACACACACAC
>JAOUWY010000045.1:10033109-10044852 GCA_025728095.1 Prietella phreatophila | reverse complement strand
TATAAGCTAACTAGCCTTGACATGAACTCAGACATGGACTATAGCTATGGCTATGGCTAGGAAACATGAACAAGAACCAAGACACATGGCATGAACGAAGATTCCAACTATATTCGCTATCTAATTCTACTTTACTTTATCTATTTCATCTAATTACCCGCGTTGTGTGTGTCATGGGTCCCGGTATATATACACCCCAGCATGATTAGCCCCAAACTGCTAACAGCTGCGGGCAATACCAAAACACACGTGACCTGACAACACATGACAAGGCGAGGAGGGGACATGACGTCAACAAAAACAATACATTTAAATTTACATTTATTCATTTGGCAGACGCTTTTATCCAAAGCGACTTACAATAAGCAAAGGCGCGTGGCTATGCACGTGTTGAAATGTCATTGTTGTCCACAACAAAGAGGCAGGTGCTAGCTCACATACTCTATAGCGCGGCGCACAAAGGGGAACTCGTGACACTCTCACTGTTAAAATAAACCTACCATTAAAATTAGAGACTGATCATTTCTTTGTCAGTGGGCAAACATACAAAATCAGCAGGGGATCAAATACTTTTTTCTATCACTATATGGTGTTGCTTTTATCACGGGAGAAACATTAAGTAACTTCTGAGCTGTAGTCACTTGCCACATTTATTACAAGAGAAACAGCATCACAGCTCTGTTTATGACACTGTTCATTTGTAAAACACCAAACTGAACACTGTAATTCCATATTTGGATAAAATCTATTTACACATACCAACTGAACACCTGTACCAACATGAGAGATTGGGCTAATTCTTCAAATCTGGCCAACAAGGTCCACTGTCCTGCCATTCTCAAACTCTCAACTTTTATAGCAGAATGCTAATATAGAAGACTTATTTCTGTTAAACTTTCAGATTCATATCTGGTCCCCCACCAGAGATATTGAACCTGAAAATGAGGGAAAGTTTTTAGAAATGCTCATAAAGTCTCCTCATAAGTACATGAAACGTTCTGCATGCACATTATACTTACCCAGGTACACTCTTAAAAATAAGACTGAGACTCAAACCTTATAAATTGACCCTAAATATGTAACTGTGAGCAATCTTGAGCTTTACATTTGGACTTAAATGTTTAAGGAACATGAATGTGCAAAATGTTTATATATTTCCATGTACATTGTAATGCGCTTTAGAGATCAGTGATCCAAGGAGCTAGGACCATCCTGAGCTGAGATATTGAGGTTCCCATAAACAGCTGTATAACCAACATTTGATGTGTGCTATGACACGAAGATGGCCATTTTATTTAAACCAAGATAAAAAAAAACCCCACAAAATTTCCAATGCTGGAATGATAATTTAAGGTCTTTGTGCAGTTTTAAGTTGAGGTGCTGAGACCTGAAAGCCAGGCAAACCAGTGCACATTAACTCTGTGAGCCAGAGAGCTAGTGTTTAATTAGTCATATTTACATTTGTTACATTCTAAAGACCAGACTCTATCAGTAGTTTATGAGAATTGTTGCAATTGTCTTACATTTATACCCTGAAATGTAAAACCAATTTAGCTGACAACCAGACATAAGCCCTCTTGATATAACTGGCCTCAGCATAACTGTTCTCCTCTATGACTTAATTACTTCATATATTCCAGAAGATGTCTGGCTGCAGACATGTAAAAATGACTAGTTGTGTAACAAATCATCTGGGTTACGCATGTAACCCTGTTCCCTGAGACGGGAACCAGACGTTGCGTGAGCTTTATGCTGTGGGAAGTGCCCTAGTGTGTGACCAGTATCTGAAGCTTGTGTAACATCATGCCTATTTATAGCCCTGCTATGATCAGGAGGTGACGTGGCAATAAAGCCTAGTATATATGAAGGCCTTGGCTAATCCAGGGGCAACGTCAAGGCAGGAAGGGGCAACAGAGAGAGCTTTTAGATCTCCTTCTCGCTTGAGAGATGTCAGGGCCAGCAGAAGAGCTACCTTTAGAGTCAGAAACTACTCAGAGGCTGACTCTAAGTGCTCAAATGGGGTACCTGACAGTCCTTCCAGGACCACAGAAAGGTCCCAGAGAGGTATGCGTGGTCTGCACATCTGCAGTTCCCCTGGCTTCTGCGGGGGGCGGCGGGCTGCCACAATAAGCTTCTGTGGCTTCCTCACACTAGCTGGCCCAGGCCCCACTCATGGATGCAAACTCAGCATGATGGGGCTGAATGCCGTCGTATGTCGAGCTCACTCAGTAGGTCTGCTTGGTAGGCCTGCAACACTGCCATTGTATGCAGTGACCCACAAGCAAGACCAACAGCCGCATAGGCCTTGCCCAGCAGTATCAACGTGGCCTCATGTGGCTTGGATGGCAAAGCCGGCCCCCCATATTACCTGCCATCGATGGTGAGAGTTAGCTCGCAAGCGTCTCCACCACCTTTGGCATAGCTAAATAGCCGTGGAATTCATTCCCCACAATGGCCAAATAATCCGACATTGCAGGGTTACAAATGTGGCTTATGTGTGGTTTTCCACATATTTATTGTCCACTGTTGAGAAAAAAGCTCATACAGCCACAGTAATCAGTTCAAGTAGATTCTTATATGCTTGAGAGCTGCTTTCTGTTTTTGGCACACACTTCTGGCTCCTTGAAGTCAGAGAGGATTTTTTTTAGTCTTTCCATAGCGGAAGGCGGAGTCATGACACATGCTCCAAAATCCAGCGGTATGTCAGACCCAGAGGACAGATCAACAGATTGAGCTGCGCCTGTCTCCGGCTCCTCTTCCAGATCCATATGAGATCACCAGGACCTGAGCCAACTGGGTGCTGGTCTAGATCCGTGAGGCTCTGAAACCCAACTCCCTTCGGCCACGAAGATAGCGAGGTGTGACCGGAGCGTCCTAATTTTAAGGTGTTCATAACGTGCACAGTCAGACCTCACAAAGGCTACCGTGGTGTGCTTCACCTCTAGACATTTCACACAGAAAATGTGTCCCCCCTTAACACATGTTAAATTCTGCCAGGATGGACTCCTATACCCTTACTTACGTTGTCTCATCTAAATTGCCTGCTAGTCCAATGTAATAATTCTGAGGGAATTCTTAACCAGATCTCCATCTGTATAAGGGTTAAGTTATACTTTAGGTTGACCTCAGAACAACATTTCAGAAATCTTTTCTATTAAGCATTGATGTTGCCAGTGCTACAGTTTAAAAACCCTATTATTTAAAAAAATTAAATGATCTAAATGTGATTTCCAACTTTAAGTCATACCCCCTTTCATTTATTAAAAAAAATTAACTACAATTGTCTGCTCAGCTGCCTTGAGCAAAACTAATTTGTGTCATCATCTGGTCCATGTGTATATATAACCTGCAGTAAGCGCATAACAATAGACTGCATTATTCCAGAAAGTACAGTGGTGTTTTATGCAGCAATGTAAAAAAATTGCATTTTCAGTATAATGACATGAGGAAGCTGCATAGGAGCTGAAATAAGTTATTAAAATTTTGTCCATCTAAGGTACGAAACACTTTTTCATTTGGTCTCTCAGGGGAAACTTAAATATTCCTTCTATAACCATACAATAAAAGATTCCCCATTCAGTAAATGGTCCAAATAGAACCCATTTATGATGCTACAAATCTGAACAGTGATACCAGGAGGGCAGTGGAGGCTTGGTGGTTAAAGTTCTGGGTTACTGATCAGGGTCAGGGATTCAAGCCCCAGAACTGCCAAGCTGTTACTGTTGGGCCCTTGAGCAAGGCCCTCTCTGCTCCAGGGGCGCTGTATTATTGCTGACCCTGCGCTCTGACCCCAGCTCCCTGACATGCTGAGGTATGCGAAGAAAAGAATTTCACTGTGCTATAATGTATATGTGATCACTAAAGACTCATCATTATTAATACTGGTTTTGGCAATCAGTCTAATACTGTGCTCATATAATTGTACTTGTGCGCCGATATCTACAACTGTGATGCTGAGTAAGCCTAGTGTACACTGTTGTGCTAATAAACAGATGACAGTTAATAACAGCAATCTGGAGTTATTTGGTGATTAATAACAGAAATCAAAGCAAAGCAGAGTGTAGTATTTTGAGGAGTATCAGTGAGCCCAGTTATTAAAAATTAGTACCATGATTTGAGCACATGCAACAATGGATCAGTGAAACAAGCATGGAACAGTGAAGTGAGCATGCAGAGAAGCTGTTGTGCATGAGAGCAGTTTGGTTCTGCAAGCACTGACCATTGACATACACTTCCTTCCCCATCACTCACCTAGGTCTACACTTTGGAAGCAAGTCAAGGTGCAGGCCATGTTTAGATGCATAACATTTGGAACATAAAACTTCCAGCACAAAATGAGCCAACAAATACCAAAAAACATGTACTTGTACTTTGTCTGATATTGATGCATGTCTGTTCCTAACCATCCCAAGAACATTTTTTCGTAAGAGTGCATGACTGAAGGTATTACCTCACATTAAACTTAAATTTGCAATTGTGAGACATATTGTATGTATTAAGGAAACAGGAGCAGCACCCTTCTGAAACCACTGATGAGGTGGACCACCTTGGGTTGCAGGTTAATCTACTGAAGCTATACACATGAAACCTCAACTGAAAGAGCGGTTTCACTGCTCAACTCTCTTGTGTCCCGATTTTATGTCAGATCAGAGCTGTCTCACAAACTTTTCCATTTTGTCTCTCCAAGGCGAGACTTTGGAGAAACCTTGTCATATCCGTTCTGACAGAAGTGACTGGTAAATGTAAATATTTAACCAGGCTTCATCTCTTCATCACATAGCCACTGACAAGGACCTGTTCTCTCCCTCTAAAAAGTGAATCTGCTTTGTTTAAAATCTAAATACATTTGTGGTTTTATTTCATGCTATGTGGAGCTACTGGTTGGAAGAAACTGTTTAATAACTTGAATTAAAAATCCATTTTTTGCTAAATGAAACATCATCAACACTGTGCTTCGAATTAAATCTGTTCCTGAACATAAACCACTCATGCTGATAAATGGCTCTTGTATAATTATTCTCCCAGCAGGAAAATAATTTGGTCAACAGCTCTTAAGTGTATACTTATTTCAAGGCCTAGGAATTATGTATTCCCATTACCGTTTGATGAGTGCTTAGCTGTAATTGAGTGTAGTGTTCAAAATAGTGAGTCGAGTGTGATATGTTTTCATTTTGGATCAAATCTTGAATAAACAACTTGACTAAGCATTTTTGTTTACACATATTCCTTTAGTATCCTGCATTAAATTTATTTCTGGAAGACTATTTAGGTATTTCTAAGTTAATGCATATGTTTGAATTTGAGTTTAAAATATTCTTCCATCCAACTGGTAGTAGAAAACAAAACCATTACCAATCAGCATATGTGGGAACTTCTCACATTAGCTTATTAGTGATACATGTTTTTGTAGCTGACTGTGTCTGTCAGTATGCCAGTTAAAACTCCAGCTCTAAGATCTCTTTGTGACTTTAAAAAAAATAAGGCATACAAAATGGAGCTAGAGTGGGAGTATGACAGTGAGAGATGAAGCTGAATTTGGAAACTGAAGGTAAAGTCTAGTTCAAGTGAGCAAGACAAGTGAATCGCTCCTTTTTTATTATTTGCCTCTCAAGTCAAAAGCAACAAGAAAAGGCTGTTGTGCCGCTGACAGCACCCATCAAAAGTGATACAAGCCTGTAGGCACTGCAACCAAACACTAAAGCCATCCTTGTTAATTGGCTGTGAGTTGTACCACTTCACAATGGGGTTTAGTCACTTTGGTAGCATACTGTCATGCTTTTACAGCATAGAATGGACTAGTGCAGAGCAGAGAGCAGGGTTTTATACGCAAATTTCTGCCATTGTGCTTTATCTTTCATACTCTCACTAACTCGTGAGAGCACTGGATGTCATATAGTATGTCCACTAACCCTTTATCTTGACTGTAACTTTTTATACATACTTAAATGCTATTAGTTATTAATCAGCCTAAATAAAGGTTCTAATCAGAGCAAAATTGGTTGGTTTGTTTTGGCTGAGGGGCATGTATAGTTGAAAACATCCTCATAAAACTCTTACAGAAATACTTAACAATGAAACTTTTGTGCATAGAAATCAACCCTGCATGGTTAAGACATCCATCCATCCATAAGACATCCATCCATCCATCCATCCACTTATTCCTTCTTCATCTGGCACAAGGCAGGGTACACCCTGGACAGGGTGCCAGTCCATCACAGGGCACAATCACACTCATACACTACAGACACTTTAGATACACCAATCAGCCTACCATGCATGTCTTTGGACTGGGGGAGGAAACCGGAGTACCCACAGGAAACCCCCACAGCACGGGGAGAACATGCAAACTTCACACACACACATGGCGGGAATTGAACCCCAGACCCTGGATGTGTGAGGCGAACGTGCTAACCCACTAAGCCACCATGCCCCCACGGTTAAAACAGTGCTCAATAAATTATTAGAAAATTCTATAAATAACCAGTCTCAAATAAGCAGTCTAAACAGCTAGTTTAAAAGATGTTGTGTATGCATCCACTGTTTATTTTCTCTTTTTTGTTTGTCGGTCCAAATATCAAGATATACTGTATATAAGCACCCTAAGGGTGCTTTTGCACATATTAGTCCGGGTTACAGAGTGAAATTTGGTACTTTTGGCTTATTTGCTATTTAGTTTGGCTTCGGTTCACACTGCACATTATTGAACAAACCAACATGCAAAAAATTATTGTTTGATGGTCGTGTATGGTTGAAAGAGTACTCCCAAAACTTATGGCAATTGAAAAAGTAGAAATCACAAAAATCCCCCGAGAACATGGAGCCTAAGTATATACATTGCTACATAATTATATAATTAACTAGATTCAAATATTTTGTCCATTGCATCTAGCTTTCTTGTTGTTGTCCAGAACACATATAATATCTGCAGTTATTTAATTCAACAGCTTGCATCTACAAAAAAATAATAATAATAATTTGCTACCCACAGTACAAGACATGTTTGCTTCACTGCAGTTCACTGATAATCGATTCAGGATTGTTCTGCTTTCTCACTTTGCTAAAGTTTCAATGGAACTAGACCAACTCGAGCTGATGGTTGTTTTGATTGCTGTGTTCTCACCTGCCTAAATGAACCTCAGCAAAGAGGAAAATATACAAGATTTTGATTCAAATGAACTAAATGCTTCATATCTAAAAGTACCCTAAGAGACCCCAGTGCAGTTCTTGAGACATCCCTTTGCAATCAAACCTAATATCTGTTTAAATGGATGGCCATTGACCTGTCTCTTGTAGTCTGTATATTCAGCTTCTTGTCAGATTTTTTGGCTGGATGCTGCTGCTCCCTGTTTGATTCTCCAGTAAGAGTTATTAAGGATATTGAAATCATTATTTCATCAAGCAGATGCAATGTTTGTCAGGTCAGGTCAGCGCATTGAAATAAAAATTGATGCAACTCCTGGACCTCTCGCCCAGAGAGAACAAAGTACACGATGAGTCAAATAACTCACTGTTATATCTCAAACTTGTTCACTTAGCATGTTTTAAGGAATACAAGGTTTCAGTTAGAATGCACTTACTGGTAATTTTTTCTATGGACAGTGGCCTTTTCAGAATTATCCTGATGGAGTGCTTTTCTTAACTTATCTTCATTGATATGACTTTGTATGTGTGTAAATCTACCAAATCTTTAAACTAGATACGGTTGCACCCATTATTATTCAACCCCTATTGTCAAAATTATAGACTTTCAGCTGTTTGCAATGAACAAATCAAGCAAAAGCAATTTAAATAGTTCAGCACAGTGAGTGCTGCAAGTGGTTTCCCTAATTGAAAGCAAAAATGCAACTTTTCTCCAGTTTCAAAATTATTCAACCCCATGAATAGAATCCCTCACAACAGCACAAATATGTAAACATATGTTGTCTCAAGCACACCTGATACAACTAATCAAGGGCTTTATTAGATACACCAGGTGTTCTTGAGCTGTAACATTTGAAATACCTAAACTGGCTATGGGTAGAAAGTATATGAAATACATGGATGGGGCAGAAAAAGGAAGCTATCAACAGCTGCAACCAGATTTCTGAGAAGGTAGGTTGCGAAAAACCCTCAAGTGACTCAAAATACCTGCAACAAAACTTGGTGGCAACAGGCACTGAGGTTTCAGTGCGCACAGTATGGTGAATACTAAACGCAGAAGGTTTCCATGCCAGAACTCCAAGACGTACACCACTACTGACCCAAAAGCACAAGAAAATTGAGCTCAAAATCATATATGGGATTCACAGAAGTTTTGGGTTTCTGTTTTGTGGAGCAGTGAAACAAAACTGGAACTGTTTGGCACAATGGATCAGCGGTATATCTGGAGGAAGAAGAATAAAGAAAGAACACTCTGTTCAGAGTCAAACATGGTGGTGGCTCGGTGATGCTCTGGGGCTGCGTTGCATCCTCTGGCACTGGAAACCTGCAGCATGTAGAAAGCAAGATGGATTTATTAAAGAATCAGGTAATCCTAAGAGAAAACATCATGCTCTCTGTGAGGAAGCTGAAGTTTGGGCATCATTGGACCTTCCAACAGAACAATGATCCCAAGCATACCACAAATTCCACCAAGGCTTGGTTGCAGAAGAAGTCCTGGAAGATTGTACAGGGCCATCACAGTTACCTGACTTGAAGACCATGGAAAATCTCTGGTGGAATTTGAAGAAGGCAGTTGCGGCATTCAAACCCAAGAATATTACTTAACTGGAGGACATTGCTCATGAGGAATGGACTAAGATTCCAAAGTAATGTTGCTAGAAGATATGCATCTCATTTGCAGCAGGTCTTAAGAGCAAAAGGGTGCTCTATTAAATACTAAATAGAGATTCTGTATGGAGTAATGGTATCAGATCCCTTGCCATGTATTCTCCAACCTCATTAGGTATTATAGGAGAAGACTCAGAGGTGTTATTTTGGCAAAGGGAGGTAGCAAAAAGAATTGACCCTATGTTTAACAAAGATATATAATTTTGGGGTAAACCTGTGTTTTGTTTGCAATTGTTTGATATCCATGAGAACATTTTTGTGAATTTGTTTTAACAAAAACTCATAAGGTTCAACAATAAAGTCAATTTTTCACAGCCTTCTTTGGTCACATTTACCAAAGGTGCCAACATTAGGACACTGCATTCAAAGTATTTTCACTCACTAAGATACGATTAAGTAAATTTTCTGGCTGGTACATTCAAAATTATTCCAATTACCTATGTGTCTGAAGTATTTTTGCAAACTCATGATTAAAAATAATTTTTTGAAAGCCTCTATAACAAAACATTAGGAAAAAATTTTGCAAGGACTTTTGGAAGGTCTTTTGTTGTACTAAGAATATGTAGCAATTTAAAACATTTTATTCAGCTCAGAAATGGTCTTTTGAACAGCTATAGATGTATTAAAAATAAATGAAGGGCTATTAGAGCTCAGATCAGTGGAGTTTCTAAAAGCTGTAATAAGAAACCTGGTCATCCAAATTAAGAGCTGAATTAAGAAACAAGAAACAATCAGAAAAAAAATATTCTCAATTCTTCTCTAATTAATTAAAGTTGGTTGTACACAGTGTCTGTGATTTTCAATTAAGAATTACATGTACCTAGTGTGTCCTCAAGGCTTACCTTCCATTTCCTGAAGGCTCTAAGATGGACTGTTTTCTCACTTTAACATGTGTCTGTTAAGGCTCCACCTTTATTTAGAATGGGGAACATGCTTGTTTTGGCAGCCTGAAAGTGCCTAATGTTTTTTTTTCTTTTCTTACTAGTTATGTTTCATCGGGATAGTAACACCTTCAGCAGAACTTTATTTTCACATTCAAAGTTTCTCTCTATTTCAACATCACATCTTTCACTTGACATTTCAAAAGGAGAGAGAATGAAAAGTTATCAGCCCTCATAACAAACGAGTACTCTTTCTGTCAAGTCTTTCTGTAATTTCTTCTGTAAATTATGCTAATTCTGGCAGTGATTTAGCCCTGGCCTATAATTATCAGTGACAGCAAAGAAATTTCTCAAAGAAATGTTAATAGCATACCTTACTAATTTCCCCTGGTTAAACCTTGACTGATAACATATATTCCCCACATTTAATATAAAACATGTAGAAAGTTTATGGGTCCAGCCAACTATAGCATTAACAATGGCTCATTTATGTATATTTGCGATTTGACATGAACGGAAAACAAAAGTATGAACTTGGAATCTTTACTGAAACTTTGATTCCTTGTTCATCCGTTTGTTTATTAATTTACTTATGTGTTTTAGAAAAGCCCATTAAAAATGTTTAATCATTTCCTCAATTCCACTCTCCCCTTAACCTCCTAATTTTAATTATGTACCCTGCACAAATGAACAATTGTCATTGTCAGTTAGGGACGTTTTACACGCTTCGATGACTTGTCTGATCTTGTCGCCCTTTGTCACCTGCCCATGGGCGGTCTACTTCGGAAGCTTAATAAATACCTCATTACTTCTGACAGTGGACTGACTGCAAACTAAATTTATATTCAGAATAACAATATATTAGCTCAGGATGGGTGATTTAGTGGTTAGCACGTTCGCCTCACACATCCAAGGTTGGGTTTTCGATTCCCACTGCTGCCCTGTGTGTGCAGAGTGTGTATGTTCCTCCCACAGTCCAAAGACATGCATGGTAGGCTGATTGGGATGTCCAAAGTGTCCGAAGTGTGTGAATGTGTACGTGATTGTGCCTTGTGATGGATTTGTACCCTGCCTTGTGCCTGATGCTCCATGGGATAGACCCCAGGTTCCACACAACCCTAGGATAAGCGGTATAGAAGATGGATGATTATCTCAAGCTTATATATCGCTAGTGTGCACATGAATGCTCATTGTCAGAACACATTGGTGAACATGTGCAAGAACCTGAACATCTCATCTCTGCAACGAATACAAAAAGTGCTTTCAATTTTCTATGAATTCACAGGGAGCCTTATATCACACGTTGCTAGTTTTTTCTTTGCTTCTCTGATTCAGCGAGACAACAGTAGAAAGAATTCACCACACACACTTATTTAGACACTTATTTCACCTTCTGCCATTTAACTATTCATTACAGAGAATGAAAATAGCTTTCAATGTATTGCAGCTTTCAGACACTTCATAAGAGTATTTCTATGAGTGAACCATATGCCATGGAACATGGAGGCCACTAATGTGTTTAACCCCATATTTTTTGTTTCTAAACATTGAAACTCAGGCAAGCCTTTCAAAGTCAGAAAAGCACATCATATTCTTCCTCCATATCACATCACTTTGGTATATATAAAGTTCATCTGCCCAGCAACCAAACACAACTAAACATTCCAGACTGGAAATGTGTGTTTCAAACAACCTGTGTTGTGGAAATTTGTGTTTCTCATCAACTTCATAAATGTAGCTAAGGCCATGGCTTAGTGGAGGGCATTGTATTCAAGGTATTTTCATATATATATATTTGTAAGATTAGGTCTCTAATGGTTAGGTTGGTTCGACATATATACACCAAGCGCCACCTTCCAGGATCTTATGTGTGTAATGTCTATAAAATGACTGAATGGATGCACATCCAAACTCAAGTCTGTGTTTCAAATAGGCTTTCTCAGCAACATAATAAATTTTGCTTAACCCATTGCTACCCATAGCCTGTCAGCAAGATATATATCACCTATTTTTTTTTTTTTAAATTGCATACAGTGGTTAAAAAAAAAAATGTT
>JAOUWY010000045.1:10004153-10017495 GCA_025728095.1 Prietella phreatophila | reverse complement strand
CCTATCCAGCTGAGCGCTCTGTCTTTCTCTCTCTCTCTCTCTCTCTGTGTGTGTGTGTGTTTTGGAAAAGGGGTATGGTGCTAACTTGCCATCAGGAGCAACTTGGGGTTCAGTGTCTTGCCCAAGGACACTTTGGCATGTGGAGTCACCCGGGCCAGGAATCGAACTGCTAACCCTACGATTAGTCGGCAACCCACTCTACCACCTGCGCCACAGCCGCCCCCATGTCGCACAAAAGTGAGTGTTGGTTAAATTGGTGTGGAGCAATAACTGCAATCAAATGCTTCCGATAACTGGAGATCAGTCTTTCATAGGGCCGTGGTGGAATTTTGACCCACTCTTTTTTGCAGAACTGCTTTAGATTGGCCACACTGGAGGGTTTTCGAGCATGGAATGTCCATTTAAGGTCCTGCCACAGCATCTCAGTTGGTCATAGACTTGGCCACTACAAAACTTTAATTTTGCTTTTTGTTGAGTCATTCAGCGGTTGACTTACTCCTATGCTTTGGTTCATTGTTTTGCTGCATGATCCAGTTGTGCTTGAGTTTCAACTTACTGGGCATTCTCCTTTCGGATTTTCTCATAGAGAGCTTAATTCATGTTTTCCCTCAATTATTGCAAGTTGTCCAGTCCCTGAATCACCAAAGCATCCCCACGCCATTACTTTGCTACCACCATGTTTGTTTTGTGGAATTCTGTGTTTGGTTAATGCCAGATGTAACGGGACCCCTGTCTTCCAAACAGTTCCACTTTCAACTCATCAGTCCACAGAACATTCTCCCAAAAGGTTTTAGGATCATCGTTGTGTCTTCTGACAAAATTTAGACGAGCCTTAATGTTCTTCTTGGTTAGCAGAGGTTTTCGCATCGCCACTCTTCCATGGATGCCTTTTTTGCCCAGTGTCTTTCTAATAGTGGAGTCATGAACCTTTATTGATGCAAGAGAGGCCTGTAGGTCGTTTGGTCCTTGGCTCTTTTGTGACTTCCTGGATGAGCAGTTGATGTGGTCTTGGAGGAATTTTGTAAGATCAGCCACTTCTGGGAAGGTTCACTACTGTGCAGAGTTTTCCATTTGGAGATAAAGGCTCTCACTGTGGTTCTTTGGAGTCCCTGGGCCTTTGAAATAGCTTTGTAACTTTTCCCTGACTGATATATTTCAATCATCTACTTCTTCATCATTTCTGGAATTTCTTTCAGTTTTAGCATAGTGTGGTACTGGGTAAGACCTTTTAACCGACTTCATGTGGTTGAAAAAAGTTCTATATAAGCATTGATTTGATTGATCAGGGTTTGCAGTAATCAGGCCTGGTTGTGTCGAGTCCAGCTGAACCCCATTATGAACGCAGTTTCATAGATTTAAGGAATTAGTAACTACAGGGGCAAATTCATTTTCACATAGGCCCAGTTGGTATTACATAACATTTTTGCTTCAACAAATAGCTATAATTTAAAAACTGTATTTTTTGTTTATTCAGGATGCCTTTGTTTTATCTTAGACTTTGTTTTAATTAGACACAAAAACAGAAGAAATCAGCACATACTTTGTCACAACACTGTAAAACGGCTTGATTTATAGTGGAGAAAAATTGGATATTTAAACTAATCAAATTCTTAAAGATGACCACATGTCATTACCTTCATAGTGCTAATGTCAATTATCACTCTTTTTGTTTTTCATTCCCAGTCTCTGTGTCATCCTCATCACCCTGAAAATCATATTCGAGTGTACTGAACATCAAACAATATTAATAACCTCTTTTGGCAGTGAGTACAATAGATGCAATCCAATTGTGTCACAAGTTTCATAGTAGTGAATTTTGTGATGAGAGACCCAGTGACACACAAAGCTAGAAAACCCCAGATGAGCTGGTTGTCATTAAAGTGAAATTCAATTTTGTCTCAGTTCAATACCATAACATGTCATTGGGGCAAACCACTAGGAACTTATACAGAATGTTGAAAAGCTACAAACAGAATACATGGACGAAGACAGAAGTGTGACTTTTATTTAATATTTAGAAAATCTTACCATAGCTCTTTTATTCCCTCAAGGTTGTGAACTGCTGGTAGTTAATAAATTGTTGGACCATGAAGAAAAAATGCTGCTGGCTTAGCTGTTAGCCATGTTCACCCTTTCTCTAAGAGCTGGAGAATGTTTATTGTGGTTCATATTGAAGTTTGGGGCTGTAACAGAATAGCTTGTTAACTCAACACACTATTCTGTAGTGTTGTCCTATGTGAAAAGCAAACAAATAAATCCCATAGTAATCAGTGAGCATATATTAAGATACATGTGTATGCCTTATGAAACATTCTTTAATATTTGATTTTATTTATTAATTGAATTGCTATGTATGAGCCAGCACTACAGTGATGTTTCCTAGTGCATCCTCTATGAAAATAATGAATGTTTGTAAGAGTAAGGGCATAAAACAGACATTTCTTTTTTGTGTACACCTGACAGCGTGGCTTCCTCATGAATGTTCCAGTCTTGCACCTTGGAAATGAGATAACACAGTGGACCTTGACGAGAATGGGGGAAAAAAAAGGGATTTGTCTCTGTGTTATCTCACAGTTTTGATTGTAACCATTATGAACACTATTATTTTCTAGATTCTCAGAGGAGATTTAGCACCCAGTACACATTTCTTCACTTGTTTTGCACATTATTGCTTCTAATGTAACACTGCTAGGTATTTTGACCTTGTTTGACTTTGGGAAGGTCTACGAAGGTATTATCTGACACTATTGTTTTGGTTCTAAGGTCATAGAGAAATACTTGCAAGGGGAATTTAAAGTAAAAATCAGTTGTTTTGCCTGTCTAATGGTGGTTACAACATAATCCAGCACAACACACGTTCTCAAGGGTGCCAACCCATCACAGGGCACAATCACACACCCATTCACACAATACAGACAATTTTGACATGCTAATCATCCTTCAGTGCATGTATTTGGACTAGGGGAGGTAACGGGAGCACACGGAGGACACCCCTGAAGCATGTACCGAACAAACTCTGTGCACACAACCTCATGGTGCAAACGTGCTAACCAACATAAATAATTTCAAAATTAGCATGAAACTTGAATGGAACTCATTTTATAAATGTTGAGAATCCATGTGCAGGATTTTATTACAAAAGCCATAAAGCAGGGGTCAAACTCAACTTTAATGGTGATTGGAAACCTCTTTTAAGGAATGCTTTGTGAATGGGTTCAGGTTTATCTCTACACCTTATTCACAGCTCAAATAAATAACTGTCTTTTTTAGACAATGAACTGTTTTCGTGATGATTTTAATCTTACAGCCACAGTTACATTCATGACCAGGATAAAATATTTAGTGAAGATGATGCTCTTAATGTCACCAAATAGCATTATGAGCTTTATAATCATACAGAAAGACACCTCTACCTGCATACATCGTTCAAAGTTCATGTCTAAGCTATGATAAATAGACAATACACTTTCAAGAAGTCCTTTATTTGACACGGGTTATTACATTGGCCATTTATTTATTTATTTATTTGGATTTACCTGTACCAATTTTACACTCGCGGTGCTGTCGTA
Source organism: Prietella phreatophila (assembly GCA_025728095.1). Taxonomy (NCBI): domain Eukaryota; kingdom Metazoa; phylum Chordata; class Actinopteri; order Siluriformes; family Ictaluridae; genus Prietella; species Prietella phreatophila. The sequence goes on along the minus strand of JAOUWY010000045.1, from coordinate 10,013,926 downwards.
TAAGTTTTGCATAGCACTATATATTTTTCTACCACTAGAGACCAGTAGATGCTGATAAGCTTTGACATTTCGTGAAGATTTGTCTCATCACCACTAATGAGAACTAAACAGCACTCAGAACTGACACAAACATTGGGGTTGGCAAGACTTCGTATTGTGAAAATACATCTGAAAGGAAATTCTCTTTTATCATGTACCCTCTTATATTATGAACTGCTATCAAATAACTATGATGAATGTAATCATTTAATTACCTCTTTAAATAAGCTGATCAGCTGCTATCCTTGATTATATTATTATGTATTTCTGTGTCAACATGACACGGGACATATTTTGTATCATGACTATGTGCTGTGTGTTTAGTCAAAATCTGTCTGACACCTGGACCAGCAGAAAACATCCACTCACTGCTGTTATCAATGTGTACAATGTGTATAAATACTCCTGTTTTGAATGAATAAATCGAGAAGTCTCTGTGAAGACTCATATCTGTCATTGTGTGTGTTCATTCGAGCTCTCCAGACGCGCCTGACTCTGCAGCAAGCCACACTTTCTAGCTCATAGCAGCACAGAACTAAAAGTTAATAGAAGTTAATGGTAAAACAGGCTGGAAGGCATGACGGACGATCTGATGGGCATAAGGCATAATCTGAATCATGAAGGGGACGAAAATGTCCAATGTAATGGCAGAAGCTTTCCTTTTGACTGTCACATTGGAAATATCAGAGAGTGGTATTTGTTGCTGTATAATTCTTGACAGCTTGTTCTTGTTTTTGATAGTTAAAGAGTTAAACCAGTGTGAAACATGAGTACAGATTAAATCTGTACACAACTCCTAAAGTAAATACTGTCTGAGTGTTTATCAAAGGTAAAATTGGAGTCCATCTCTGTTCCTAGATATTTAAGTAAATAAATAAATATCCCACCTGCTCTACTTCATCTCCTTTAAGTAACAAAGGCTTAAAAATTGTGTGTGCCTTGTCAGTGCCACAGCACATTTCCTTGGTTTTGCTTATATTTACTCATAATTCCAAGGAGCTATCCTCAATCTAGGCTGTGAGAAAATTAAGGCGGTCCTGTAAAACATTTTTAATCCAAAAAGTCAGGGTTTGGTGCACTTGTAGCCCCTTAAAACATCTTAAAAGAGCATTTATACACACTGTGTTAAAAGCAGAGAGGTCAATAAATAAAATCCTAACACAGGAATTTACTGAATCCAAATGCTTTGTGGCCTTATTCAGAAAGGTGAGTGTAGCATCTTTGACTCTGCCCCACCCTGTAAGCAAATTGTAGTGGATCAAGTCACTCTCTCCGTGCACTTGCAAAATCACAGTTGTTAGAGCTACTGGTCTATAGTCCTCAAGCTCCTTAGCATGTGTCTTGTTTGGCAGGGGAATAATGGTACTTTCCTTCCAGGCCTGGGGTACAACATTACAGGCTAGAAACAGCTGAAAATGTTTGGTCAGCACTCCTTTCAGCTGAGTTGCACATACCATCAGTACTTTGCCCTTTATTCCGTCAGATCGGCCGAGAGGAGGACATATCTTAGAGACGTAGGCAGCTGATATATTTCCATAGCATAAGTCCATTGTTTTATCCAGCCTGGTAACAGACATGTCAGCAATGCTAGCATCTCTCTCTCTCTCTCTAGTGATGATATAAACACTTAATGTACATTCATAGGTTTACCTAATTTATTTTCTACCTATCTCTAATTTTGACAATATGGAAAACTATTCTGAAAAGATTAAGGTGACAGCATTGAGTAATGGTTTTCTGTTCTGGAAACTGCTTTAGCAGCTGTAGCTGTCAAATCATTTCATGATATTTGCTTTTCATTGCAATTTATTCAACAAACATAAATATCCAACCAGTTCTCCTTTGATAAATGTCAGATGTAAAAAAAATATATATATATTCATTAAATAAAGTAATTGTTCTGTTGTATCTATTGCTTTCAGTATTTGAATAGTCATGTTAATATATCAGGTACTGACTGTAATGTTTTGTTTGTGACCTTAATGTCAGAGACATTTACTGTTTGCTTTGATTGAAAATTATATGCTCTAGTGTGTGATTGATTATTATTCAAAGTACCAGAGATAACAGCATTGGTGTTACCTTTAATTTGCAGTCCATCTCATGAAAATGTATATTCCTGTAAGATCAGTATTATTGAACTGTGGTTATTATGTGCTCATACTCACCCACACACTTTATATCACCTTTTCTTTCTTTCTTTTTGAAGGTATTGTTTGTATTGCACAGGCTCCTTTCAGTTTTCTGTCAATACTTACTCATTTAATCAAGTCCAGAGCAGTAGAAATTATGACATTATGGAATTTTAATCTGTTGATTTTGGCAGCGAGCACAGCTGTACGGAGGGTAGTGTTGCTGATTCACAGCCCTAGATTCTCCAGTTCAATCCTGAGTTTGGGTTGCTGTCTGTGGGCTAGGCTCTGGATGCCCTGTGACCCTGACCGGATGAATATGAACATGAATAATTTCGAAGGAAAGCCTTTTAATTGTTTAGAACATCATGCCCTGTGTTTTCTAAAGGTGTCATTGTGTTCAATAGTAATACTACAACATGAATTTCATTGCAAATTGTCAAAGAACAGCCACGTAACATGAATGGAGGAAAAAGGCTCCATGCTAGCCACATTCATTCATTCATTCATTCATCCATTCATTCTCCTACCCTGGGAACACTGGGCATTAGGCTGTAATACACCCTGGATGGGATGTCAGTCTATTGCAGAAAACCTATTCAGACCTAGGGGCAGTTTAGACTCACCAATCCATCTACTTTTATGTTTTTGGGAGTTTAGAGGAAACTAGAGAACCTCCCATCTTCCCAAAACCCACAAGGACACAGGGAGAGCATGCAAAATGACACACAGATAGTAACCCAAGCTCCTGATTGAACTGGTGACCTACTGAAACTTTTATCACATCTGCAGCATATGTGAAATTCCCATGGTCAAAAATGTTGCCACAAATTGCTGTACTAAGAAAACACTGAAAAACTGTTTTACATTTACTTGAAATGAACTTAGAATAGATGTCTTAGGGGCTTCCAATAAATATGTGAGACATCATTTTCATGAATTTCTCAGGGAAGAATTGGTGTCCCTGACTTACCAACATAATCATGTAAACACTGAAGTGCCTCATTTGCAGTCTAATGACTCTTGAATTTTTTTTTGAAAGCATGAATGTAATCAGATTTATATTTTAGTATATTTGTCTATTGTTGGAAAGTTGAATAAAGTTATTTAAGAACAGAGTGAAGGCATGTTGTGTGCTTGACTCAATTACATAACAGCAAGTAGCTTGACTGATGTGGCACCCTTGCCAAAACAACGAATAGTTTATCAAGAGACTTTTTTCAACTGTTTAGGATATCATTTAGCCACCTTCACTAAATCCTATCCATTTTAATGAGGATAATATCCTTAATTATGGGTAGCCATGTGTTTATGCATTTTCATTAAGACTTGCTAAATTTTGAAGCTTTTATGCAAAGAGAGATAGGATATAGCTAAGCAGTTGAAGGTTAATGGTCTTGCTCAAGGACCCAACTGTGGCAGGTTGGCAGTGCTGGGATTTGAACTCATGACCTTCCAAATAGTTGTCCACTACCTTAAGCACCGGTGGTGTTTGCTGCAGGGTCTTCCAGTGCATCTGATTGGTAGGGTTATAGTTTATTCAAAATATTATGCTACTTGATCAAATGATATTTCTCCCTCCACAGATGGAGATGTCCCGACTGTGTATAAAGCTTAAACTTGATCCGTCTGCAGTAGAAAGACATTCTTGCATTGTACAGCCCCTAGCTGGTAAAACACTCCTCCAAAAACTACCTTTTACAAAACCATAAACATGATTCCACCTTCTGTGAAGTGAATAATCTCCAACAGTGTTTTTTTTTATCTACAACTAAGGGCTAAGGGGTAGTTAAAAAAGGGAACAGTGTGTGGGAACATGTGCAACCAAAAACACACCAACAAATGTGTTTGTTACTGTAGAGCAAGACTCACCTCTAGGGGTGGGGTGTATACATTTTAGGGAACATTTAATTGGATAAACACAAGATTAGTACAGGATGAGTCATTAAATATTTTTAAGAAAATACCTACTGTGATATTGTCTCTGATGCTTGTTATCATTCGTGTAGACAAGCTGGAGAAATGCACAACCTTCCTACTTTTCTCCGCCAACGTGATTTAATAAACAAATCACCAGCTAGAGAGAGCTTTCATTAATAACATGACTGTTCTTTCTGTCTTTCTTAACACACCGCTTAGGTTGGCTGCTGATAGCCTTGTTTACCAACGCTGCTTAGATTCATCTTCATAATGAATGTTTCTCTGAATCCTTGCTGTTTTTCTCAATCTGAAGAGCAAGAGAGAGATAGAGAGAGAGAGTCACCATTCGCCAGTCCAATTTTCTCCACCTGCTTAGACATAATATTCCCTCTATTCCCTCTGTTAACTTTTTAGCTAGGAACTGTAGAGTGAAACTAAATGCAGCTACCAAAGTACTTTCATTTTTTTATTTTATTTTTTTTGGCAACTCTGTGGCAGCGCATAACATGATCATCCTAAATGAAACCCAAGCTAGAATTGTCTGTGCTTTTCTAGATTAAAATCTAACCAGAATATCCATGCTTTGAAAGAAGTAGAGAGATATTTATGAAGAGCAGAAACAGTGGTTATGAAACGGTTTGGAGGTCAGGACTAGAGAACTTTCTGCTTGGTCCTAGATGAAAAGGTCAAAGGTCAGAACTCTCTGCCCAGTTATGTTTTTGAAAAACTGAGTTTGGGTCAGTGCTGTATAGAAATGAAGACAGTGTGAACAGCCTCTGTAGAGGACTGGAAATATGTACGTAAATATTTATGTAAGTACATACGTAAGTATTTAATTAAGTAGGTAATTAAGTAAATAAATAAGCATACAAGGATGTACAACTAAGTAAGTGATTATTTAAATAAGTAAATATAAGTAAATAAATAAGTAAATATTTATGCAAGTAAGTATGTAAGTTGTCACTGATCGTGACAGAGCGTATAAAGGACGGATGCAATCGCAATTAAAAAACATGTGAGAGATCAGGTAATCGGCAAACAGGCATACACAGGGCAAGGCAGAGATCAAGGTCAAGGTACAGAAAACGGGGTCGAGATACTAAACATGAAACAATAAACATGAACACGAGTGAGGGACTGGTAGCGGCGAAACCAGTAACTGAACTAACTAACCTTGACATGAACTATGACTAAGACTATGACTATGACTAACAAACATCCAACTATGAACTGACTGTAACGTATTAAACTTATCTAATAAACCGCGTTGTGTGCTGGGAGGCGCGCGGTATATATGCCGGCATGATTAGCACTGCAACTGCTAACAGCCGCGGGCAAGACAGTAACACACGTGACTAGACAACACACGACAAGACGGGGCAGAGACATGACGTCAACAACAACAATAACAAAAGACACCTGGTTATGCGCATGTTGAAATGTCATTGCTGTCAATGTAGAAGCAGGCGCATGTGCACCAGTGCTTAAAGCACGCTGCATCACGGGGGAATCATGACATAAGTGAGTATGTATATAAATTAATTAATAACTAATAATTAGAAAAAACAAAAACTAATAATGACCTAATAATAATTAAAACATCTTAATAAATGGCTCAACAAATATACAAAATTAGGTATGTATTTTGCTTTTAAAATATATAAAAAAGAAATCAATGCCATCACAACACACTTTAATAAATGACAAATAAAATGCCTAGCTTGCTAACATTTTTGTTCCTCTTCTTCTTCTTCTTCTTCTTCTTATTATTATTATTAAAGAACCACACACCATATGATTTATCCATTTATAGTTATGTTTAATGTTATGGAACATCCATGAAACAAGTTTCTGTTATCACTTACTATGTCACAACAGCTATACTTAGTCCTTCCCTAACCTTGTTATAAAATGAATAAGACAAAAAATGGAGCTTGTCATATACCCGGAAAAACAAATTGACTACCTCCAACTGTTATAAAGTGCTGGGACTGGAGACTCCTTCCAAAAACCTTAAATAAACAAAAAATCCCATTGCAGAAAACGTAACCATATCAACAATTACAAACATATTGAAGTCCATTTATATGGAGTTTCTACCGAACTATGAAAGTTACTATAGAAAGTATAATACAGTATTCTTACAATCACATTAATATAAAACTTGCAGCCAAACTGCTGTAGAGCTGCTGTAAAATAAAATTAATCAACACTTTCTGACCAATGAGAATTGAGAATTTAACAGTACTATGGCATAAGCATCTTTAATGTTACCTGTGTGGACTTTCTTTCTCATGTAGACAAGTAGGATCATGCTAAAGATGTGGCATCATATTGTTGAGTAGTTCGTCCTACTCATTTTTAAATCATAGATCAGGTTCTAGCACTGCTGGTTTGGGCTTGCATAAGCTTGTTATCATTTCAGTACAGATTAATGACAGAGAGAGATGGACGAGAGTTCAGAGTGGAGGGTGGTAGTATTGCAAAAGCTACTGGCGAGGAGCCATGCTGCATTAAAGAAAGTGCACTCCAGACTGTTTTGAAGTGGACTAACAAAGACACTGTGCTACAAGAGCCAGGACTAAGCAAAGGCTAGATTGGCACTGGCCCAGCACAACAACAAATATTTAAATCCAGCAACCTACTTTGAGCTCATCTAAAGCCTTACCCCCACTGAGCAGTGAAGAAATCAGATGCTGTGAGAAAACCTTCTTACTAGCTGATTTCTTGTTCTCCTCCACAGGGAAATTAGATTCTGGTGCCAGGGTGCTCCATTCCAACACTCAAAGTTGATGATGCCACTGCGGCAAAATGGGTTCTGGGATACAATGAGAGCAGGGGAGCAGTTATCAGTCTGTTACAAACTCTTTACAACTGATCTGAGTGTTACAGTTATGGTTAAGCAGCGGTCTATGGTCACATTTTACCACTGTTATTTCTATTGCACCTGTCATGTCTAGGTGTCACAAACGTCATACTAGTTGCTCTTTGAAAAATGAGTCAGCTGTGAGCAGATCATTATAAATGTCATGCTGGCTCAGATTTAACATGCAGCCTAAAAACACACAAAAAACACATGCTTGCTGCATCATTTTTACTCCTCATGTATTTCAGTTTGCCAAAAAGCTATTAGAAAAAAATATATTATAGAAATTCTGTTCTTTGTCTTTTGTTCTGACCACATCTCAAACTTGACCTCCGTGAACTATGTTGATGAAGCATCATTTGCATATTTGTCTCATTGTTTTTATCTTGTGGTACGCTATGGGTTTCCAGGCTACACAGTGCTTCTTTGGTTTGAATCCCACCTGTGGTTTGTAATCATGGATACCTGGTGACATCAGGTATGCTGTGACCTACACAACTCCAATCGTTGCCTAGATTTGCAAATATTCCTCCACACTCCCTACTTCAACATTAATCCCTTAGAAAAGATAACACATCATGAAAACTGGCATATACACTATGACATACAACCCTCTACAACAACAACTCAAGTTCTGACCTACCAGAGCAATGAAGGAGAGACTGGCGGTTGGCATCAGTGGGTAACCACCAACTACCGGAATATCCTGAAATCCAAATGCTGGTTGTGACCTCCTCCAAGATGCAATGTGGTTGTATTCAGTCAATGACAAACATGATCATGCCCGAAAGTCTCATCACACCTCAGATTTAAATGCCCAGACGTGGCCAATAATATTGCAAATGTGCACACCAAATAACATTATGGATAACCAGTGTGTGAATTCTGGACTTTACATCTTCAGTGGCAGTAGGTGGATTTGCTAGGTGTGAATGTGTTTGTGCAAGATTCTCTGGGACAGACTGGCATCCCATCCTGACTGCATACCCACATTACATTCAGTTTTCCTGGGATAAACTCTGGATCCAAAGCAATCCTGACCAGGATATAGCTGTTGCTAATGTTGAATGAATGGATAACTCATGTCACCTGTGCATTAATCCCTACAATGGACTTGGATTCTAATTATTGTATTACCCCAAAGAAAGTTCACACTGAGCATGCTGATCTTCTGAAAGACTGAAATTTACCATTTACCATTTGTGTAAGTATGAGTCAAGTATAAGGAGATGATAAGGAGATGGCAATGGAAATGGTTCAAAATATAACATGTATTCCAAAGGGGTGCACACACTAGACTGAATATATATTCACTGTAAATAATGTTAATGTCCATGTATACATTTATTTCTATTTCTGTTTATGTAGTGCTTTGGAAAGAAAAGCCTCCTAGGTGATGCTCATGAAACTGGTTGAGTATGCCAAGAGTGTGCAAAGCTTCATCAGGAATTCTTTTATAATAATAACAGAAATATACAAAGTATATAATTTTTATAGTAGAAAATAGTAAAACAATGAATAATGAATAAAAACCCTTCCATGAACAGGTATATGCAAACTGTTTACTGGTAGTGTGAGGAAAAACAGTTAGAATCAGAGGTATAAAGGTCTGGTGAATATCTACTATGAAACACAATTTATTGAAGTGTTATTTGACTTTTCATTTTATAATAAAATGACTCATTATTAACTTTAACAAATAGTTTTATTTTGCCTTCAAATGGCAAAAAGGTTCTTACACAAATGTAATATTTGCCTGTATTTATTTGCACATCCAATCACCATTCTCAGCATGACTTTCAGTCTTATTAAATCACACTGCATGTGCTAAATTATTTGCATTTGTCAAAAGTGCATGCATTTTGCACGTTTAGATAGAAATGTCCCATGCTCATTGCTAAGATCTCATTTGTAATGTTTTCTAAAACTGGTCAAAAGAGGTTTGGATAAAACTTGGCTTGAATGCCAGTATTGGATTCGTATCAGAAAATAGATGATAAATAGTGCTTTGATATTCTATAAAATATTAGAAAACTCAATATTACTTGTAATACATATTCATGTATCTAAGACTTTCTTAAATAAATACATACATAAATAACATAAATAAAAATCAAAAGTGCAGCCTATAGCCAAGCCCTCATCAAATAAAAGTCATGTTCCCACTTACTGCATTTTGTACATCTGCTTCTTTCATTGCTGCAGCTTTGGAAAGGGACACACCTTTTTTTTTTAATGCAGAGAGAGATAATTGGTGGAAAATGTTAAAGCTATCTGGTGACACTGTCTCAGTTCTGAGGTAAAACGGCTGTGACCGATCATTCTCTCCAGAAGTGTGCAGTCGCAGGGGGACCTGCAGCAGACAAAGAGAGTTGTGTAGTTGTGTAGGCGACTGTAAATATAAAGAGACATAACGAGAGAGAGGAAGAGGAAAAACAACATCGAGTTTATTTGATGTTTTCACAAGGCATCTTTTGCTGTTGATGTCAAATCCATAATTAACTCTTTCACTGTCACTCTCGCCCTAGTCCTTGTCCATGCATGCGCAGTCTTCCCTTTGCACTTTCATCCTTTGACATCTGTAGTCTTTCTCTAGCTTCCTGCCATCCCCTTCTCCCTCTGCGTCTCCTTTATCCACTTCCCTGAATCCTCAAAGAAGCCAGAGACTCTACAATTTCTTTGTTTCCTACTACACAATGCATTTCAAACCCCAATATCATTTCATTATCCTCTCCATCTCCATATCCACACACACACACACACACACACACACACACACACACACACACACACACACACACACACACACACACTCA
>JAOUWY010000045.1:9933944-9949858 GCA_025728095.1 Prietella phreatophila | reverse complement strand
CACCTCCACTACTACCCTGTCGACGGGGGCACGAAGCTGAGCTCTGGAGGCTGCCCTGTCAATCCACTCGTAATAGGTGTGGAATGGCAGTTAAGCCTTGTTCGTCACACTGACTCCCCTCAAAAGTTGATCCAGGTCATTGCTCTGCCCTGGATGCCCAAACTCCTTCAAGAATAGTTCCACAAACTGAATTACATTAATGAGGGCACTGGACCCTGTACTGGCCAGATGCTCTGCCCAGTCACAGGCCGGGCCATAAAACCAGGACACCATGCACCCAAGCCACTGTCTCTTGTAGAGCTTGCGGTGCACTAGGCTAGAAAAGTACATTTGGCTGTGTAACAAGAACTGTTTCACAATCCACAAGTCTCCTACCAGAGGTCCATGGCAGACTACTGAGGAAACTGGACTGATATGAAAGGTGGCCAGACATTCCCATGTACACTGCCGTGATGCTCTCGTCGCTCTCCTGCTGCATCCATGTTAAGGCTTAGTATTATGTCACGTACTTACGTAATGGAGTTGAGGACGGATGCAAGTGTACTTAAAGAGTTTTATTAAAGGAGATAAAGGCAGACAAATCCAAATCAGTTATCCAAAGCGTGGTCCAAAAACATGCAAAAGGTCAGGCGATCGGCAAGCAGGCATAAATAAGGCAAATTAATAATCAGAATGAGGAAACGAAAAACAAGGTCAGAGAACATGAAACAAAATGAGAAACAAAGAGTAATTGCTTGGTATGAAATAAACTCAATACTATGCAACATTTACAAAGACATGAGTTATCATGAGTTAAACACGGCAGCTGAAAACAATAATGTCACATTTGAGAAACAACCAATGACAAAACAGGTGCGGAGTCAGAACATAACCATAACACAAGCACGTGTTCAAAGTAAACAAAGTCATTGTCATGAAAGACCGAAAACCATTCATTCGCTAAGCACTCGCGCACCTGGCTCATGTATGCGCATGCGCTTCAGTTTTCCAAGCACACTGCAATATTGCAGCACTGGCTTGAGGGGAAATCATGACAGAAAGGTTCTAGAGTAATCTATGTGATGCAGTGATGGTTTATTTAATTGAGAATCTTGATCTACACTATATCTGGGATGCAGAATATAACACTAACACTTTCAGAAAGTTATTGCACCTTGCATTGTGTTTCATGTGCGAGCATGTGTGTATGGTTATTTTTGATTTTTTGTTTTCTATGGGTGTGAAATTACATCAGTGCCTTACTGCATGCATAAGGTCAAAGCATTCGGTGTAACTGTTGTTCCTGGATACAGTCGCGATAACAACTTACAGCATGTACAGTGTTTCTGTCCTTGTTGAGATAAGCTATGCTAGAGGTAGTTATTAAAAGTTATAGTTGCCTGCCTTTACTTTAAAAATCATGGTAAGAGATACATCTTCTCCTGCTTCCTTTCTCACTATCTGTACTTCATATCTCCCTCACCTCCAGATACTGTAGTGGATTCCTCACAGATTTTTATAGTCCTCATGAAACATTCAGCCTCATGTATCTTATCTATGCACAGACACCTTAGGAAGACAGAAAGGTATTGCCCTGGTTTTAAGGGGGCTTTGGGAATATACATGTGAATATATTAATGTTTTATTTGGATTATAGAATGATATTAGAATAGTTTACATGTTTAATGTGTGTTTAGTAAAGAATAAAGCCTTTTTATTCTTGTTCCCCTATGCTTAACATTTGGCAAAATGCTCTGTTCAGCAAATTATGTTCTTTATTCTCCAAACACACCTGATTGAAGCTGTGAAACTTCATCAGTTTACACAGTTGTTTCCAAAATGCCTCTGGCTTATCTAGATGTTGTTTTGCATACATCACACGTTCACAATTGTTATAAGATTGCAGCTAATGATTTCTTCTGATGACTCTTACGTGCAGATCATGATTTTGCAAGCAATGCTGCACAGTAGAATGGTGCAGCACCGTTCCTGTGTCAGCGAAACCTTCATGTAGGTCCTAATACATTAATTAAGTTCTGAGAAACCTGAAGGGGGTCCAAATATTTCCACATCGCACAAATACTATGTTTTAAGGTGATCAAATATAAAGTGAATATGTAAAAATAGTAGCAGATTCTCATACATATTGCATTTTGATTGTGAGGAAACTTTTGTGTCTGCTGTTGTTGAAACAAGTCCAGCATAATCTTTTGTAGTCTGTTGTGAATTGTGCTAGTCTGGATTGAACAAAAATCACAATGGTGAGGATTTTTTAAGACTCTGAACTTCTTAAAATAGTTTTGCTATTTGGGTGGCTTGCTTATGCAAGATTTGGGTCTCTTTTGTGCAAGGTGAAATAGCAGAAAACAGGTTTCCAAATGTGTGGGTTCCAAACACTCTCTGAGTGTTTTCATGTTTTATGGCTCTCTACGATGTCCTTTATACAGAATCTGCCATCTGGTTTCTTCACAAAATTTTCTGGGTTACTCATGTAACCCTGTTCCCTGAGAAGGGAATGAGACGGTGGGTGAGCTACACGCTGTGGGATGTGTCCTCGCACGTGACCAGTATCTGAAGCTTGTTTAACATCATGCCTATTTATAGGCCTGCCGTGATGAGGTGATGTGGCAGTTAAGCGTGTCATGTGACATAAAAACATCACCTGTGAACCGCTCCAACAGCTTCTATTATCTGAAGCGATACTAGAGGTACAGGCACACCCCAGTATGACAACATTACACAACCTCTCGTTCCCTTCTCAGGGAACAGGGTTACATGCATAACCCAGATGTTGAGGGATGCTGAGGGAACTAATGAGCCCTTATGCCCAGAGATCGCGCGCATCATAAGCGATAGAGATTGCTTCCACTATCCAATTAGAGATGCGCTGCTTTGACACAGCATCACCTCTACTGTCGCCACCAAAGCAGACCAGCAGCTGCTCAGACTTACGCACTGGCAGGAGTGGTACAGAGAGCCATTAGAGAACACAGGCGGTGCAATTTTTGTACTGGTATGAAGACCAGTGGGGATCAGAACACTACTGGCTGGGCAGCAGACATAGGCACTCTAGGAATATAATCTGGCCTAGGATACAGGAAGGCCTTGGCTAATCCAGTAGCAGAGTTAAGGGGCAACAGAGAGAGCTTGTCGATCTCCTACTAGCTGACACTAAAGGCTCAAATGGGGCACTTGACAGACCTTCCAGGATCACAGAAAGGTCCCAGGAAGGTATGGATGCAGATGGGCCTCAGCCGCCTGAAACCAAACACAAACCTTGAAGTTAGAGGATGTTGCACCACAGAGGCTTCATCAAAAGGGGCATGTCTGGCTGAAATAGCGGCCATGTAGACCCTGATATAGAAGAAGTCAACCCTGCTGAGAAACATCCTTGTAAGAACTCCAGGACTGTAGCTATTGCGCAGTGCACTGGGACTTGCACTGACATTGCTCACACCACGAGACAAAAAAAATTGCCACTTGAGCATATACAATTTCTTCGTGGATGGTACTCTAATGTTCAACATGGTCTCTACAACCTCAATTGTGAGACCAGAATCTATGAGCTGGTGCCCCTCAGGGGCCAGAACCACAGTTTCCATAGTTCCAGCCAAGGGTGATAAATTAGCCCTCTGGCTTGAGACAGTAGATCCCTGTGGATGGGAATCTCTCAAGGAGTGCCGTCCAGCAGGGATATTATCTCTGAGAATCATATTCAAGCTGGCCAATAAGGTGCTACTAGCAGCAGACATAGACGCTCTTGGCGAACTCTCAGTAGAACTTGTGGTAGCATCCTAATGGTGCAGGAAGAGTGAGGGCAAACCACAGTGGGCCAAGTGTTGTCTACTGGGAGGCGAACACATCCACTTTTGCTTCACCGAACCTCCGTGATTTGGACTCCACCACTTGAGGATGGAGCCTCCAATCCAAAGGCCTTGGCCCCTGCCTTGACAGGATGTCTGCCCCTACATTCTGATTGCCCGGAATGTACATTGCACTCATTGACAAAACTTTCCCTCTGCCCAGAGAAGAATTAATTGCACCTGACTGAACAGGGGTTGCAAACATAACCCTCACTGGTTGTTGATATATGAGACCACCGTTGTATTGTCTGTCACAACTAACACATGGTGACCTCTCAATGAGGAAGAAAGAATTTCAGTGCTAGAAATACAGCTGCTCCAGATGAGGGCCACTCCAGAGACTGTGAGAGGGACGTCCCATCCATAAGACCACACCTCAGCCTATGAAGGAGGCATCTGTCATTAACATCTTGCGATAAGGATATGCCCCAAGAGAGACCCAAGGCTAGAAACTGGGGACACCTCTAAATTTTCAGGGCACGTAGGCATCGCCATGTGACACTGATTACTTTCAGGGATTTCATCCTCAGATGAACGTTATGACATTTGCTGCTGCTGCTATAAGCCTTCACAGTCTCTCATAGAGACTGGAGGGGATGCCCAGACCCAACTTTATCTTGCTCAATGCTGATAGGCTTGACCCTACGCATACTGAGAATAGAAACGCCCTCATCATAGTACAATTCCACATAACCCCTAGAAAAGTTGTCCTTTGCACTGGAGAAACCATACTTTTCTTGAGGTTCAACCTGAGCCCCAAGCTCCTCATGTGGGCAAGAGCAACATCTAGATGTTGAATCACCAATTCCCAGGTTCATGTTAGAATTAACCAGTTGTCCAGGTAGTTTAGTACACGGATGCCCTGGAGTTGCAAGAGAGCCAGAGCAGCACCCATGCACTTTGTGACGGTGTGAGGGGATAAAGCTAGCCCGAGGGGAAGAACCTGATTTTGATACGCATTGCCTCCAAATACTTCCTGTGACTGGGCGATATTTCTACGTTTAAATATGCATCTTTTAGATCTATCATTACAAACCAGTCCTCGAACTGAATCTGTGGAACAATAAGTTTGAGCATCAGCATCTTGAACCTGTATGTCCAAAGAATATGGTTCAGATGGCATAGATTTAAAATTGGCCGCATACTCCCATTTTTTTGTGGACCAGGATATAATGGCTGTTAAAACCTCCCTCCCTCAGGGAACGGGGTACATTTTCTATGGCCCCTTTGTCCAAGAGGGATCTTACTTCCTGCACTAATTTTGGGCTCTGCATTGTGCTGACTACTATATGGGCTGCCTCGGCAGTGGCTGGCCTAGATCCACGAGGCTCTGAAACCCAACTCCCTTCAGGCGAGAAGAGGCTGAGCCATGATCAGAGCTGCCTGATTGAAAAGCGCTCTCAATCTGTGCAGTCAGCCCCCTCAAGGGCTGCTGTGGCATGCTCGACCACCAGACACTTCACACAGAAAGTGTGCCGTGTGTCATCCCCACCTCCGTGATGAAACGGGAGCAAGGCGTAACACAATTCCTGAATTCTCTCTCACTTATACTTTTTTCTTTTTTGTTTTTTCTTAAAGGGACAGAAAAGTAAAGAGAGCAAATGAAGTCTTTTGCAAGCATTCACACAAACATGTAGTATCGCTGAAGATAATAAGGCTGAGGTCGTGGTTCACAGATGTCATTTTTTATCATGCGACACGCTTAATTGCCACGACACCTGATCACGGCAGGCCTATAAATAGGCATGATTTCATACAAGCTTCAGATACCAGTCAAGCACGAGGTTGCTTCCCACAGCGTGAAACTTTGAAAGGGAACATGTGTTAACAAACTGTAGAGCTGGGTGTTATGACCAAAAATATTAGAACAATATTTTTATTCTAGGTTTCTAGATTATAGGCCACCGTTGATGTTTAAAATAAGCCCCCAATTTGAGAAGTGCCTAAAAAAAAAGCTACTTTTAACCATTTTCCTGCTCCTATGGATTATTGTATTATTTCAACATTTAGAATCACTGTGGAATTATGATTTGACATTGCGTGTATTATTGAATTTATTTAAATGATAGGCTGACCCTATTTCATTTTCAGTAAGAAAAAAACTGTAAATTTATCATATTAAAATACATGGGATGGAGTTATTTATTAAGATTTTTAAACTGTAAATTGACATTTTTGAATTATAAAATAAATGTCAATAGTCTTAACCTTTAGTTTAAAATCTCTGAGAATGGATGGAATACTATCATCATGATTAGTCTAATTAGTACTGAACAGTTTATAACTAGCTATAATAATATAATAGTTAGCCTTATGTTAACTGACTTTTAGCAAATTTGGTAACTAGTTTACACAATATACAATGCAGGAAATAAGTATTGAACGCGTCAACATTTTTTCCAATAAATATATTTCCTATGAGGGTATTCACACACAAATCTTTATATATAAATAATTCACAACATTAATGTCCATAAATGAAGTTATGTGTAATAAAGTGGAATGGCACAGGAAAAAAGTATTGAACACGCTAAGAAAAAGCAGTTCTCCCAGGCAAGGTAAGGCATGGAACTGTCACATACCGAGGGGATGAGGCATGGAAGCAGAAGCAGGCGGCTGGTGTAAATGTAGTGTAAAGGGGTGTTCAAAGGGCGTAATCGAGAAACAGGCAAAGGTCAGGCGATCGGACAAGCAAAGCATAGACGGCAAGACAAAGGCCTAGTCAAAGACATAAACTAAATTCAAGGTAACTAGGAAAACAAACAAGATCAGTAAAGGCTTGGAAACGCAGCAGACAAGTCAACTGAACGTATACATTGCAACTAACTCCTGGGTGAATGACTCTTTAAGTAATAGAGGTTAGTGTGTGTGATTGCTGACAGGTAAGTGAGATCAGAACTCCGGGGAAGCTGAGCACATGCATGCATGGGAAATTGAGTTCTGACCGGACTGGGATATGACAGGAACCTGCTAAAATCCATAAGTAATTATACCTCCTATCTGTGCAAATTAACATCAGCTGGGTTAGTAAATTGATGGTCTACAAAAAGGTTTTTCGTTACCATGGTGTCACACAAGAAACATCTCATGATTTGTAAAAGCAAAGAGCTCTCCCAAGACTCCCACTATAATATTTAGCCTAATTTTAGCTAGCTTAGTGCTCCTAATTATGTTATGACTATTACACCTACTTTGACAGCCTGTTGCATTTCATGAATGAACTTCCTTTGAGGACCATTCTCTTAAGAACCAGGGCAAGGGTGATGTTGAGGTGCAACCTCACATAGCATGTGCCCATAATTCTCTGCCCAATAACACTGATTTTGAGCTATTTCTTGTTAAACTGCATTGTGTTTATTCACTATCATGTTATTCTTGCCACTGTGAAGAGTCATTTTTTTGTCATTTGCACAGTTGCACTGGGTACACTGGGCATTGAAATGCTTATGCTGAGGCTCAGATTTAAACATTAACAATACAAACACTTCTTTGACATGAAGAAACATATAACACACTGTGAAGACCTAGTGGATGTATGAGATTATGTGTATAAAAATGTGGAATGAATATCATTATATTTTTCAATAAAGAACTATCCTGTATTTTAAGGAATGGGTGGAAACCTTACTTACAACTTTTGGTTCCTCGTGTCTTTTAGTTTTTGTAACAAGTTGACTGTTGTTTAGGAGAAACTCCACTGCTTGATGGCTACCTAACAGCACTTGAACACACTTTCACACTGCATGTATATTCAACCGCGTGGTATTTTTAAAATGGTGGAACAAATTGACAGTGTTTCCAGACTTTCTCCCACTGGACTGTGTATTTTAGATATTGGGCCAAACTGCGCTTCATCATACTTTGAATATCTAAATTGAAGTGCTGTAGCATTTCTCTGGAACAGTTTCTTCTAGAGAAGATGACCTACCTTCATTTTCGCTTTCGTGAAAACTCCCTCAGGCTTCTCCCTATTCTCCATATTTCTATAGCTTGTCACTGTTGATGGTAACGTGATTCCCTTGATTGGGTGTGCAATTTAGCATGCAGCCTGATTGGCTGTTGTGCTGGCTTTATGCCAACTCTCTGTGCTGCATAATCACGTTGCATCCTTTGGCTATTTCAGGAGGTTAGACAGGAAAATTTAATTAAAATTTTATTGAATTTGAATACTAGAAGATGGATGGATGGATGAATACTTTCAGCTTATCATCACTATCTAGGAAAAAAATGCAATATAAACCGAGATTGTTTTATTGCCCAGCACTACCGTATGGTCACTTGCAGTGCTTTGAAAAAGTATTTGAATGATTTCTTCTGTTTTTGTGTAAATCTCATACTACATAGTTTTAGCTCTTCAAACAAAATACAACCTAAAACAGGCAACCTGAGTAAACACACAATACAGTTTTCATTTATTATTATTTTTTTATTATTGCAGCAAAAAAAAGTTATCCAACACCCATCACCCATGTGAAAAACTAATTGGCCCCTTAAACTTCAAATCTGGTTGTGCCATCTTTAGCAGAAATAACTGCAACCAAACACTTCCGATAACTACACATTAGGATTAGGACTTACTCCTATTCTTTGGATCATTGTCCTGCTGCATAATCCAATAGCACCTGAGTTTCAATTTACAGACTGAAGACAGGACATTCACCCTTAGGATTTTCTGATACAGAGCAGAATTCAAGTTTCCCTCAATTATTGCATCCCCACACCATCATACTTCCACCACCATGCTTGACTGATATATGATGTTCTTTTTGTGGAATTCAATGTTTGGTTTATGCCAGATGTAATGGATCCCCTATCTTCCAAACAGTTCCACTTTCGACTCATCAATCCACAGAACATTCTCTCAAGAGGTTTGTCTTGGCAAAATTTCAGATGAGCATTAATGTTCTTCTGGGTTAGCAGTAGTTTTCACCTCACCACCCTTCCACTGAATCATGAACAGTGGCCTTTATTGATGCAAGAGAGGCCTATAGTTCCTTTAATGTTGTCCGTAGGTCATTTGTCACTTGCTGGATGAGTCGTTTCTGTGCTCTTGGAGGAATTGCTGTGACGAGTTTTTCCATTTGGAGATAATGGCTCTCACTGTGGCCCTTTGGAGTTGCCTTTGAAATTGCTTTGTAACTATTCCCAGACTGATGTATTTCAATCACCTTCTTACTCATCATTTCTGTAATTTCTTTCAATTTTGGCATAGTATGTTACTGGGTAAGACCTTTTAACCAACTCCATCCTGTTGAAAAAGTTCATTTTAAGTGTTGATTTGATTGAACAGGGTTTGCAGTGATCAGACCTGATTGCATCTAACTACAGGAGTGAATTTTAATTTAAAATTTAAATAAATTTCACATCTAAGCACAAATCTAAGAAAGGTTTACAATCAAAAATCATTAAATCTGGATCTGTAAAAGTAAAACCACACTACTGGTCCATTGTGGTCTATAAACACTTCTACTGTTACCTGAGCTTTGAGCAGTCCACTCATTGTTAAGGACATGCCTGAAAATGTAAAGTTGCAATCCAAATTATTCAACCCCCATTGCAAATCAGGCGTGTTGTCAAAATTTACAGACTTTCAGCTGTTTGCAATGAACAAATCAAACAAAAGCAACTGAAATAGTTAATCACAACGAATGCTTCAAGTGGTTTTCCCCAATTTCAGTGGAAAATGCAACTTATAATGATGTCTTATTGCTATTGCAAAAGCACAGTCACCCTTCAGCTTTAACCTAGATTTAGGGACCATCAAATGTCTCTAGTCAGATGATCTCAAACATCTAACATGTGAACTAATGTTCAGCAGGTCAGAGAGATATGTAAGTGCCAATCCGTTTAAGGCTCTGATGATGATATACAAATAAGAAAACAGCAAACAATAAAGTAAATATCTGGATGTCTAGGAAACTATTATATTGCCATGTATTGCTGCATGAATAGTCTTAGTTGTAATTATCACATTACTTACTGAAAATTTTATTTCACTTAACAATATGGTTTCCAGCATGATTATTCAGAAGCCTATAAGATAGAACTTAAAGATCCCTCAACATACTATACTGAGGTCACAAAATATTAATGTTTGCATGGGATGTAATTTATTTTAATCAAGCTTTTAATTTGAATAAGCATTAAAATCATGCCATTTTTTAAATTTAGTGCGCTCTTCTGTGAAGGAAGTATGTCCATGGCTTGAAGAATACGCTGACTGAGCACCCATCTGCTATGCTTACAGCTCAGTTTAATTGTTGTTCATATATTTTTATTCATATGTATAAATGTACTGTATGTATGTATTTGTATTTAATACTGTAACAATAACAAAGAATTTTGCCCCTTATGGACACTGCATTAGATAGTTTAACATTTGTTGGACCTTCAAATCCCTGAACAATAGTCATTTCCCCTTTCATCCATTTATGTTCACTAAATCCATTTCTCCCAATCTCATCAGAACACAGTAGCAGGTGTATAGACAGAAAATTAGGACAATGGTATCCAGTTCCCATGGACCTTTCCAACCAGACTGGAACTGAATGGCTGGAGATGTCTGAATGGGAAAAGGGACATGTTGTATGAGACTGATAAAATGTAACATTGGCGGTGATGTAGGCAGGTTGGCATGTTGTGGGCTTCCCATTGTCATTAGCCTCTTAGTCTAGCTCGAACATTGTCAGATTTTTCAGGTTTTATTTCTGGGTCAAAAGGACATTGGCTGAAGGACATGGAGGCACACGTTAAAACATGCTAAGTGACGAACAAATGTTTTATATTTTCATCTGTCTGAATTTTACAGAAACTTTTTACTTTCTCAGAAGTGGTAGACTGTAAAAACATCTGATACAACTTAAATAGACATTGGTTAACCAATCTAAACATTCTAGTGGAAGAGTTTAGCAAGTGTATGGATATGTTGGAAAAATGTGTACCAAGTTATTGCACTGACACTTTGACAGACGTGTGAATTTTAGTTTGGTCTCTCTCTATTGTGAAGATGTGATGTTCAAACTGTCTAAACTAAACACATTTGAGATTAAGAAAATTCGGTCAAAGACACAAAACAAGTGTCTGCATCATAATGATCATGTGCTTAAGGCAGAGAAATAAAATCTAGTCTAATCATTTCCCAACATCTGGTTGCCAAGTTAATGCTTAAAGTTTTATAAGAAATTATGTTTCAGATAAGAAACTAGTACATCAAAAGCAAAGTATGAAGCATAGTGCAACAACCAGAAAAGAGTCTCGTGCAACTTTTTTCCCTTTCGGGTAAAAAAAAAAAAAAAACTTTAATGTGACGCACATACGTTCTTGTCTGCAGATTTCTGAGAGCCAGTTTCATCGTTTCATGGTCGAAAACATTGGAATATGCCCTAATTTTTATACATCATGCTCTGTCTTTGGGACGACAACTGAATCTTTCTTCCATCATCAAAACACAATTATGATCTCATTTGTGTTGAAACTATTAAATTGCCCACCCATGGGAAAAGCAGCAAACATGTTCATAAAGCTTGGAACTTCACTTTACCACTGCATAGGTTGAGCATTCTAGTTGAGGCTATATACAGTAAATACTGAAGATTACTCTATTAACATTTCTATATTTATTCTAATCATATATGGTGTTTTCCAAACAATTTATCTGTTGCTATTGTAATAAATTGATTTGTGCAAATAGAATCACTTTTTTTATCATGTAGCCTATGATTTTTATACAGTCCCAAAAGTGCTAATATTACTTTTTTTCCCGTTATGCCAATTTTACACTGATGTTCTGTTACCAAATTCAGTCATCTGAGAAGAAAACAACTGTGCAACAGCCAAGGAAACAGAGTAATGAAATACCAAAATAGTTATGGAAATGGATATTAAAACATAATGAATTTCTGAATTTTTTAGGTGACTGTCAGGCCATCAAGCTCCAAGTATTAAGTGAAAAACTCTAGTGAAATACTGAGCATTATCACTAAGCTGTCAAGAGCCTATTCCTCAGACAAGACATGATCTGATTCCAACCACAATGCACTCTGAATGCCTGCGTATCCTCATTGTATTGGATGGGACCTTTTTCTTCGATTGCTTTTTTTTTTTTTTTGCCTCACTCTAATATTCAGAGGAAGTAACTTTCCCCACTTCTCATGGCACTCTGTGATCATTGCAGGCCATCTCAGGGGCTCTTGAGAATGAAAAAGATCACACTGTAATTTTGTTGGAATGCATGATGGCTATGGCTTGTGTGAAAGGAAAAAAAGATAGGAAGAAAGAGTTGAAGAATAAAAAAGAAAGTAAAGTTGTAATGGAAAGGATCTTATTTTGGATTGCTTCCTTCATGGGTAAATGTGATGGCCTTACAATAGTATAGGAAGTACAACACTGAACAGTGAAAAATCATGTAGAATAAATATATAGTGGGAATAAAGATTGCACAGATATTTTTATTTCAGCTAATAAATATCCATCACGTGATATTTTGAAAAATTGGTAATATGAGTGGTACAGCTGTCTAGAGTTCTGTTCTATCCTTTGAATCCTGTTGATGCTGTCCTTCTCACTGGTTAGGAGTCCAATTGGCCTTGCTCGCTAGATGGAAAAGGTGGCCTTATTTCCCTTCCCTTCTGTTGATTAGCTTTGCTAGTGCATCACAGAATTTTGGCTAATAGTGAAGTTAAGCTCCCCTTCAAGCACATTCAGTCAACTTGTGATATTTTGAGTACAGCCAGTCTTAGAGGAAGTTATCCATCACACATCCATTTATGGAGATCTACTGTATATAATGGGGTAGGAAGAATCACAAAGTATTTACTCTATTTTAGTGAAAGCTTTTCATGATGTCAGATGGGAGACTGCAGTCTAATCTCTCAGTAGCTGAACAGTAAAACTATTAAGGCTGAGTAAAACTATTAAGGCTATCATTACAAAACAATATCGTATTGATGGCATAAAAAGACTAATGTGGAGCAAACTATTACACACACACACACACACACACACACACACACACACACACACACACACAATCCTTTTGTGTAATTTGTACTTTGTTTGGACTATATGTACTTAGTCTATTTCCTTTTAGTTTTTCCTCCAAGCACATGAAAAAAAAATGGAATGTTTTGTTGCATTCATTAAACCTGTGACTGTATTTTTCATGTGCCTATTCATGTTGCTACAGATATGTCAGCATAGCAGGCTGAAAAATATTAACCTAAATGATGGTTTGGCATGTCTATCACTGATAACCTGCATGAATCCACAATCTGGGCTAGAAACAAATCAGCCCCTGCCTCGCTTCTTCATATCCTTCTGTTTATTTTTCTTTTCACCATTGGTGGTGCTATTCTGCTTGCTTCCACAGCAATTCAAAATATTACTCCATAAGACATTTGTTGACAGCAAATAATATGTAGATGCCAAAAAGGAAAGATGGGGTGTCCATGCTCTATTTGCCTGTAGGAGTGAATGAGAGTGTGAATAAGTGTGTGAATGTGTGTATGCACGGTGCCCTGCAAAGGATTAGTGTCCCATCCATGGTGTATTTCCAAAGCAATGCCTACTTTTCCTGGGGCAGGCTCCAGTTTCACAGTGACCCTGACCAGCATAAGTGGTTACTAAAGATGAATTTTGGAATTGGTCTCATCAGACCATAACACATTTTGCAACATGGTTTTGGGTGATTTAGTTGGGCTTGGATGTTTTTTGTGAGAAGGGTTTTCCATTTGCCACACTACCCCATAGCCCAGACATGACAAATGCGAGAGATTGTTGTCACATGCAAAGAGTACTGTAAACAGTACTTGTCAGATATTCCTGCAGCTCCTTTATCATTGTTGCAGGTCTCTTGGCAGCCTCCCTGGTAAGATTTTGTCTTGTCCTTTTGTAAATTTTGGAGGGCTATCCTGTTCTTGGTGATGTCACTGTGGTACTCAATTTCCTCCACTTGTTGCTGATGGCCTTCATGGTGTTCCATGGTACATTTACTGTTTTGGAAAAAAAAAAATTCTATACCTCCTCCTGATCAGTTTCTTTAAACAGTGTGACCCTGTACAGGCCCTGTATAGATTGTGGCTTCAGCAGTCAGATGAAACCGAGAAGATATCAAGAAAATCCTACAGAAACAGCTGGTCTTTATTTGCAGTTAATCAGAATAATTTCATTGATGACAACTGTATGATAGCTACTTTTGAACATGAGAATGAATGTGATTGGTTCATTCTGAACACTGCCACATCCCCAATTATAAAAGCATGTGCACAGTTATGCAACCAGGTCATTGTAGCTTTTTAATATTATTATTATTATTATTATTATTATTATTATTATTATTATTATTTTACTAAATGTTTCTGATGGTTTTTATTTATTTTTTCTACATTTTCTAATTTCAAATGGGTGGATGTGAAGTGTGGGTGGGAAATGTTCTTACATGATTTATGTTGGTTTAATTTATCATCACGAAAACTTGCCATTTTAACAGCGGTGTGTAGACTTTCTTTATATCCACTGTATATAAAGGCAATATCCTATAGGTGGATTACTCAAGCAGTAAAAGTGGAATTTATAGTAATAAATATTGATTCTCTACCAGCTCTTGGGAATAGTCACATATGTTTGGACTCTTCTGTATCTGTTTCAAGAGCTGCCTCTATCCACAACATCTGATTTAATAGCAACTGACAGATAAATATAAATAAATTGTGTATTCCTGGTGGGATCTTATTGTTTAATAGTTGCTTTCAACTCATATATTATTCATGTTTCTGATCCCAGTCCTCTCCACATGTTTTTGTATTACCTATTACCTTAGTTTTAACTCAGTCAAAGGGAAGACGTGAATTATTAATATATTGTAAGTGTGCAGATAAACTGAACTCATTCAGTTATGTGTGAGGCCCCCTGTATAAAATGTAATCTTTCTTACTTGAAAAGTCATAAACCCATAACGTGCAAAGCATTTTATACTCAATGTAGCAAATGTCATTTGCATGCTCAGTATGAGAACTCGGTGGAGATCTTTAGAGATGAAACAAAACCGTCAGACATTTTGTTTTGAAATAGTCCAGAAAGGAGTAAATCAGACCATAATTCAGATATTAATTTTGAGTTATTAGTTTGATTATCCATTTCCAGAGAAAATTCATTATTACATTGTTCAGTTTTATTTGCTTTTACACAGTTGTTTTTGGTTCCAAAGACCAGCTCTTAGTGTAAATTGGGCATGACAGAAAAAGTCATACCCAATTTACACACAGCATGCAGTTAATTTTAGTAATTTACTTGCACTCTGTGTGTATGTTTATGACTGCCAGAACAAAAAAAATGGCTGCACTGTTAGACTCACTAGGATTACATCAGCATGTTTTTGTGAATAGAATTGTGAAACAATTTCATTTGCTAAGCTATGTGACACATAATTGCGAAAGCTACAGCCTGTTTAAAGCTGCAGCATGTAACTTTTGTTTGTTTAAAAAGTTTGTGACATTGCAAAATACTCTCCTGTGAGTTTCTTTCAATATCTTTTTCTTTAACCAAATATGACTCCAAATCACCAAACCCCCAGAAGTTACATATTGCTACTTTAAGTCAGGTGTGTTTATTAGATTAATTATTACTGTGAAAATTGCAATTATACCTGAAATTGAGCCCAGATTTTCACAACAGGTTGCCTGATTAGTTCTCAGACACATTAAGGGAACTGAATGGTAGAAACTGAGAACAAAAAAATAAGCTCTGGGACAGAATTTAAAGCAAAATCCTAGAGTGTGAGCATAGTCAAGTTGATGCAGCATGCAAGCATATGTCCTGATTCTAGCATGAAGGAGAGAGAGACTTTCTTAGTAATGGGTCAACCTCAAGCCCCAGAACAGCTTCAGTCCAAATTAGCACATATTCTACAAATCTCTGGAACTCTACTGGAGAATAAACACCATTCTTTCAGAAGATCATCATACCCTGTGGCTGGTGTAGAGTCACCCAAGAAGAGACCCATGTATAGAATACACATTCTGCACATATAGAGGTGTTGGGTGACAAGTGTAAGTACAAGATGGTAGCTCCAGTCCA
>JAOUWY010000045.1:9703281-9715711 GCA_025728095.1 Prietella phreatophila | reverse complement strand
TAAAACAAATATTGTAAGAAAATCAAAACACAGCTCTACTCCACTGAATAGTATGATTGTAAATGCATCAAACGAAAAATAATCGCATGACACTGAGCTGAGACAAAAAAAAAAAAGTATACAATGAATTTTGCTTATTTTATATAAAAACGTAGTACAGTAATAAATCTTTTGTTTTCTACAAAAATATTCTTGCTACCTCTTGAGAAGGGAGTGGGCTCTCATTTGCTGCTCCTGAAAACTGATCGTAAATTGCAGCGCCAATGCTATGAATTTCCTTGCTATACTTTGTTCCTCTGTTGGAAATAAATGAATTAAATTTAATAATTGTACATCTGTGGATATAAAATGCAGTCACATGCAAAAATAAATTAGGTATTGTAATGAGTGAGAGAAATTTTATTTGATTTCACATGATTGAAAGCAAAAGAGCAGTCACGAATTCCATGACAAACAAAGTCGAGAAGCTTTCACACTTGAATTATGCTTTAGGTTGCTATTTAGTGGCTATTTAGAGTAAACATTTAATATGAATTTAGAATCGACAACATACAGTCATCCAACATACAGTTTAGCAGCTTGATTTGAGATGCACTTTGTTCAACTGTGTTTAATACAGCAGGTGTTTTTCTTGTCGCTGCTGGCACAGTGTTTGAGCTGAACACAGTAGGGCTAATATTATTAACCAAGGTTGCCAGGTCTCATTAAAATGTCCAGTCAACTATATCCCATATACCAAATAAAAGCTCTGAAAGTAACACAAAAAATGTCGGAACTGTATAGGAAACAAGTTCACTATGCTGCACATGTGTTTCTGATACAAACATTATCCACTCTTTATAATCGCTCTTTGCAATATATCTTACTATAGAAAAGGTTCGGTATATCACAGACACACTGTCTAAACATACTCTTTGCCTTTGATTTGAGGAAACCTATTTGATTCTATTAGATTGGATTACTTGCAATAAAACAAGACTGCTGTAAAACAAGTGGATCCTTCTTCAAAATCTTGGCAGCTGTGGAGATTATGCCAAACCCAATTTGCTGTAAAAAAAAAAAAACACAAAAAAACACAAAAAAACAAACAAAAAAAAACTGTGAGCCTGGCAACCCTGTCATTAACAATCCTGTCTACTGCTCCACTGGCAGTGAAAATGTTCATACCGTGAGCATGGGACAGCATGAGTCCATCCCCAATGGGTTCAAATTTTTGACCTCTAGGCATATTAATAATGCTATGGAGTTAAATGTGGCAGTCAGTGTGCTATGATTGGCTCTAGAAAGGCGAGCAAATCCCATTGAATATTGCTATATATCTGCCATCATAAGAGTAATGTATGAATTTGTGAATGAGGACTTTATGAAGATTAATGTGTGTTGAATGACTGATCAATAATTTCATGCAGAAATATTTCCAAAATTTGGGTAAATAACAGAAAAAACCCACTAATAAACATAAATATAAAATTAACAAACAATAAACAAAATTATGCCTATTTAATGATCTACACTCTCATTTGCACACAAACACAAAAAACTCTAATACAAATTATAATTGATAAAAAAAAAAATCTGATATAATTGAGACTGATATGAGTAAATAAATAAATTTGCAATAAATAAAAACCCTTTAAAACCATATGATCAGTTACTGTTATGGGTTTGATTAGCTATAGCACCTTGTCATACATCATTCACATGAAATAAAATAAATATCTCTCATTCATTAGAACTCCAAAAATGTGTTTTATTTTATTTGCAAATAAAGAGACATTGTAGTTGGCTGGATTTTTTATTTTTTTTTTGTGAAACATAAGCTTAGCTTTTGTGATGTTATCTGTTAAAATGACCTTAAAATGTGGGTCAAACCAGGTCTTTAACCATTTTCTCAAATGAAGGCAAATCAATAAATGAAACAGAGTATTACAGAACCGTATTAAACATATGCGTTGTCTGTAATGTGCATGTGGCTCAGATTAGTATCTGTTTGCTGGTGTTTCTCAAACAGCCTTTTACCTTTCAGACATTTCATCAATACATAAGATAATTATCACACATGCTTATTATGAGTGTCATCGTCCTACATCTCCTGTTAAAGACAATCAGATCACACAGCTTTTATACATGATGGCATTATGTTCTATTCCAAGATCCGGGATGTAATGGACTTAACAAAAAACTGAAGGAAAGTTGTGTGTTTAAGAACATAAATTCATTTTAAAAAATGCAGCCCGTTTGAACTCCGTTCAGTAATAAAGATGTTATCCACTTACATTCATCGGTTTCTAGAATTAGAGAAATAAGTGGTAATGGATTTTTGAGTGGTTTTATAGCACTCAAAGAGAGACAGAAAAAAAAACAAGAAATCTTTTTTTTATTCTACTGTTAAAGTACACTGAAAACTGGTATGGACCTAAAGTAAGATAATTTATGATGCTAAGATATTACACTGTTATTTCTAACACAGTCTGTATAAGAGTACATTGCTGAAACAAGACAAAATCAGAGATTTACACTGAGGTGAAAAAGTTCATTAATATCAGCAAATTACTTTGATATAAAATCCTTTTCCATGTTCACCATACACACATAAATTCTTAACAAACATGGGGAATATTACTACTATTACAAATAATAATAATAATAATAATAATAATAATAATAATAATAATAATAATAAGCAGTATGTTAATGTACTGCTTAGAAGAAAGAGGAATGTATCCTAATATTAAATATTAATACACATATACTCACTATATACTGAAATATAGTGTAAATTTCCCTTTTGGTGTGAACTGAAAGCAATAATGAAAAAGTGCATGATGCATATTGTTCTGTTCAATGGGATTATGATAAAACTTTTGCATTTCAGCATTTCGCTATTTTACTGAAGATCTGAGAAAAATTAAAGAGAAAAGGGAACATATAAAAAAAGATCAGTAATGAATTGCAGTGAATTTTCTGGGTTTTGAAAAATAAATATTTTGTGCATAATGATATTTCATGCTCTCTTAGGGAGTGCATAGTCTTATGTACAGTGTTTATTTAAAAAATAATAATTATTTTCAACTCTACAACTTTATTCCAATTTGATCCAAATCTTGAACCATATTGAACCTAAATATAGAAAGAAAGGCTGATAATAATAATAATAATAATAATAATAATAATAATAATAATAATAATAATAATAATAATAATAATAATAATATCAATAAGGAAAAGTTTATATGTTGGAGTAAGGTTCTATACAAAATTTAGGTCTTAATGTACCATGTGCAGAATGTACCATAAATTATTATAGTAATCAATTAAATTAAATTGAATTTAAATCTTTCGCATTTGTATTAAATATACTGACAGACAGATAAATATTTACCACTTCATTATACCAATTCATTGTAAAGTAATACAGTAAATGGATGTAAAAGCATTATTTTTGTTTGCTTTTTTTTTTTTTTTACCTTTTTTTTTATTATAATACATGCTGGCCTTTCTGTATGATTGTGTATGTACTGATCATTTCTTATAAATAAACATCATTAAAAATGTTCTCTTATTCGACATACGTATAAAAAACCTGTACACAGTTTTTGTCTGGTATTCACAAAGCACAGTAAAGTGTCAATGTCCAACATGCACAGGTATAAAGCTTAAAACCTTTTTGTGATTGGATGGTCAATGTCCCTTTGCAGTGGCGGTCTGGAAAAGTCAGACATCGATGTAGACAGGAGGTTCTGTTGAAATTCTGACACGTGGATGAGGTTTAATGCATTCTGTATTCAGAGAGGACAGAAAATGAACAAGAGTAGCAGGAAGAGCTGTCAATGGTTTTAGGGACTAGCGTGAAATCCACAATTTATGGTATGCTGAAATTGATGTACAATTAATCAAGCATTTATTTGACCCAACATCATCAAATTGATTACATATTTAGATTAACTAAATAGAAATAATTACCATGTTTCTTTTTTTTCTCCATTCTTTTCGCCCAATTTGGTTACCTTGTCAATTTCCCCACCCACTAGCCATTTAGACAGCTACCAACTGGGGAGAGTGAAGGGTAACATGTTCTGCCTCCAAGACATGTGAAGCCAGTCAAACGCATCTTTCTGAACTCTTGTTAATGCAACGTTTATGAAACCCACTCATAAGAAAGTACTATCTGCCCTCTTCCACATACATAAGCTCACAAACACCTGTGATTGGTTAGAGTTGCTGTGATTAACATAGGAGGGAGAGTATGCTATCCCACCAATTTTGCAGTCAATTTTGCATCCCTGGACATCGATGGATATGGCATTGTCAAGATTCGAATTCGCAATCTACCAAAGATTGAGTACGAATTTTTAAGATAAAAAGTGTGATTTTTATTCTTTAATTGTAAAAATATCTTGGAAGATATGTAAAATATAATAATAAATAATGGTTTGATCCATGGCATTAGGAAAATTGTGGTTGAGAAAACCCGTTTGGAAAACTGACTCCTGGTCTAGAATGCTTATTTGAGGGTAGCTGTCACGGTTGCCCTTGAGGCAACGTGCTCTACAGCGCAAATGCGTGAGCACATGCTTTTCCCTGTTGACAGCAGTGACAGCTGGACATGTGTGTGTTGTTTATGTTTCTGTCATGTCTCCTCCCTGTTCTGTCATTAGCTGGGAGTTCACTTGTATCTGTATGGCCCTCAGCTGCTAGTGGTTTAGAGGCTGATTCAAGATTAGTATAGAATACCTTAACCAGTCATAGTTGATGTTTCATGTTTCACGGTCCATGTTAGATTTAGTTCACGCTGGGTTATCCACTCCCAGTTCCACGTAATAGTTCATGTTTCTTGTTTTGTGTATTGACCCGGTTTTCCGTGACCATGACTTTGATTCATGTTTAACCCTGCATATATATGCCTGTTTGCTGTTCGCCTGACCTTCGCCTGTTTGTGGATTATGTTTACGGATTACGATTTGGATTTATCTGCCTCTCATTAAATAAAACTGTTCTTCTTAACTGCGATTGCATCCGTCCTTTATCCGCTCCGTATCACGACATGTGACAGAATCTTTTGCCTAACCATAGATGCAGCACAAGGATAAGTGAGAAGGCATGCTACAGAAACTAAAAGTAGAAGGAAGTAAAATGACAGTACTGCATTGGGGCACGCTCGGATTACTGGCCACGTTGTTCATCCATGCAATTTCCCCAGAGGTATGACGTCGAGCTTCCTTTAGAGACAGCGGGATTGGGGAGCTACCCGCTGGAGTTCCTCTTCGACTGCCAGGTGTATTTCTGCAGCCTGGCACATCCCAAGCCTTCTCAAAGACAGTGGATCAGGTTCATGGCGTCAAGGTTTTGCGGTCCGGCCCGTGACTGGGCGGAGCAGCTGGTGAGTGCTGAGTCGCCAGTCCTCCATGATGTCATGCAATTTACGGAACTTTTTATGAATCAGTTCTCACAGCCTGGACAACTTCATGGACTTGACCTACTGGGGTGGAGAGTCAATGGACAGCCCCAGCCTGACCCGCCCTTCAACCTGAGGACAGCAGGGCTCCAGCCTGAGGCCTATGGGGAGGTCTCAACGGTGGACGCTCCTGCCAGCTGAGGAGGCTTTCCCGCTGCCCTGCATAGCCGAGGAAGCCATCCTGCTGTCCTGTCCAGCTGAGGACGCCGCCCAGCAGTCCTGTCCAGCTGAGGACACCGCCCAGCAGTCCTATCCAGCTGAGGACGCCGCTCAGCTTTCCTGCACCACTGAGTACACTGCGCAATTTGACTGCTCCGTGGAGGACGGTATTTTGTTTGCCTGCCCCACAGAGTACAGTGCTCTATTTCCGTGCTCTGCAGAGGACATTGCTCTGCTTCCCTGTTCAGCCGAGGACGTAGCTCCGCCTTCATGCTCCGCCAGGGATGTTGCTCCACTCTCGGGCGTCGTCTGACCTTCGCCTGTTTGTGGATTACGTTTACGGATTACAATTTGGATTTATCTGCCTCTCATTAAATAAAACTGTTCTTAACTGCGATTGCATCCGTCCTTTATCCGCTCCGTCACGACATGTGACAGTAGCTCACTGGTTAAGATGTTGGCCTAATGACTGGAAGGTCATGAGTCCCAGAACCACCAAGCTGCCACTGTGACTCCTATATAATTATCTAGACAAGTATACATAATTTTAAGTCATTCTGGATAAGCGTGTTTGCCAAACACTTTAAATTTGTGTTTGGATGGGCCATTGTATACACACTCTACAGTGTAGGTCATGGTGGCAGAGCTTCATGAACATGAGAAATTCTCATACAGAAAAAACTATTCCTTATTGATTATGATGATCCAAACAGGCATGTGGTTCCTAATCCAAATACAGTTGATTACTAAACACTCTTATGCCATAATGGAGAACACAGCCTTGATCGAGTACTATTGTAATTTGCTAATTGGATAAATCAAACACACAATTAGCGGACATTTACAAAGAATAATTGTGTGATTCAAGTCACATGTAAAGTAGGGATAGAATACAACATGTAAATGAGGTTGTGTTTGTACTGTATTAATTTTTATCAATAGGCACAGCATGTTCGAATCTCAAAGAGACTCCCTGAACCTGAAGTAAAACAGCAATTGAAGGTGGTAAAACAAAAGCAGGGAAACATGAGCATGCATTTTGTTAATAAGGTGAACATGAATGAAAACCTTTTCAAAGGCACTGTTTAAATGCAGCCGGCATCAGAATTGCGAATGTGTGATAAATATCTAATGTCAAACCAAAATAACAGCAGCAATGAGTCATCAATCTGAGAAACATTCTGATTGTTGTGAGACACTAAGACATAATAGATAAAGACACTGCTTATTAAGAATTAGTAAATGTTTTTGTTTTAAAAAAAAAAAAATTATTGAGCCAGTGGAAATTGCAAATTGGTTTCTGCAAATTTAATACCTGTCTTTAGGTTGTCTCAATATGCACACACAATCAATGTTCCCAAAGTGACTTTCAGGCTACAGGTATTAATTGTATCTATCTGCACGGACACTAGTCCGAATTTTCACATAATCCTAAATCAAAGGGTATTTTACTGGCATGACAATTCTAACAGTCCCTTTTCACAGGTTATAATGTTAGCAAAAAATAGATAAATTTGGTGGGCCTTTATGCTAAAGTGTGTTCCCTCTGCTTAAGCCACATTTTCGAAGCCTGCTCCAGATTCACTCATGCAAGATGTATCCTGGACTGTACCATTCCTGAAAATTTAGTTCTCTGTATGAATGTCCAACAAATAGAACATTTTATTCTGTTACTCTTTTTCATTGATTTGAGGCTTTTCCTTCTGTTGTCGCTTTGGTGTGCTCATTTTAATTGGTAGGTTCACACAGTTTGCTGGCGAGGCTCAGCAAGATCAGATTAACTTCATCTTAACTCTCATCTTTTCCAGTCACTTTCCAATTTACCCATACATTTTAAAAATAGATTCATTAGTCAAAAATACACATTGCCTCTGAAGAGAAGCACATCACCTTCTGATAGAAAATGAGCCTCTGAATCAGTCATACAGTTATTCTCCTTCCATTTAAATAAGGAATAATACAAAAACCTGGCATATTATTATAGGAAAATAAGCAATGATGGGTAGATGTAATGTGATGAAAGTGGTGGTGGCTCATATTTCAAAGGAGTCTTGATGATGATCTATACCAAATGTGAATTATGACTGCCCCAGTTGTGTCACACTGTTTACAATAAAAGCAACAACAACAAAATATTGTAGTGGCATATATTTAAAACAGGAACCTGTACACACCAGTGGTATTGATGTTGAACTCTGTGTCCAGAGACTCCGGCGAGGTGGGAAGCTCTCTCTGAGAGCTGCTGCTCGGCTCGCTCTCTATCAGGCTCACTGGGCTCTGGATCATTTCTTGCTCTTTTTCGTTCTGCATCGCTGCATAGAGGTGGAGGCCTGGGATCTTCCTTGAGGAAAGAGTTACAATGAGATGTGGGGTGAAGGCAAATGATTGCAAAAGTGACAAAAATTGGAGAGGGAGTTAGCCGGAGAATGAGTGGAGACTGAATGGTAAGGAAAGAAGTTTTATAACTATATTTAGGAATATGACCAATCATTGTAATAGAATACAAATCTTCTAAATGTCATTAATTTCCATAGTTGTACAATACTTGATTTATCTTTATAAATACACAGAGACCATCAAGTTCTTGGGAGCTGACTGAGCTGTATGAGTTCAATTTTACGCTAACACACACTTAAAAAAACTATTTGTTTTGAAATTAATCCATGCGGTACCCCACCAATGCGAGATCTTGTCTTATTGACCCCTGCTGCTCTTTTCTCTCCTTTCTGAGAGTCGCAATCATTTAACATTTCATAAAGGTCAACTCCCAATGCCTAAATATTGATAATGTCTATAGCACTGACTGACATTTCTGATTGGCGGTGAGCATGGAGACAAAATGAATCTGGATGCCTTGACAGAGTGTCTCTGGCTATCATACTGAGCTGACAACAGAGGGTCAGTCTGTCTGGAGAAATTCATTTGACATTACAAAAAAAAAAAAAAAGACTCCTGCTATCACAGAGTAGTGCAACTGCCTCTCACATAATGACCCAACTAGAATAGATAAAGGCTGTACCTATATAAATGATGACAGTGCATTGCTAATCTTTGCATAGGCACAAAAGCATAACATTTGAGACATTTCTTAATTAAGCAGATTCAGATAGGTATGTGCACTTTACCTTTTGAATTTATAGATGAGGAACACTGCTAAACCCACTACTACCACTGAGAGAAGCATGAGCATGGCTGAGCCGCTGTGATTCTCACTGGTGTCCACTAGGGGAGCTGGGAGAAAAGATATCACAACACATCCACAAAGCAATGACCAAAGGCAGGATTTCGTATGAATCGGGTCATCAGAAAATCTGATCGTTAAGCACTATTCATCCATCCATCCATCCATCTTCTACCGCTTATTCCTTCTTCAGGGTCGCTGGGAACCTGGAGCCTATCCCAGGAAGCATCGGGCACAAGACAGGGTATACCCTGGACAGGGTGCCAGTCCATCGCACCCTATCCTTAATCATTCAAAACCTTTTATACCTGTGAAAATACCTGGTGCAATTGTTAGTCCATATGTGTATTTGCTAAATGAACGTGTTCGCGAAAGTTTCTGGAATAGCTCTATAAGCACATGGCAAACATATAGTCTGGTTCAGTGTTTTGAGTGTTCAGGCATAGATCAGATAACACAGTGCATGTCATAAATACACTCAACGATCAATTTATTAGGAACACCAGTAAACTTGCTCAGTTCTGCAATTATTCAATCAGCCAATCATGTGGCAGCAGCACAATGCATAAAATCGTGCAGATACAGGTCAAGAGCTTCAGATAATGTTCACATCAAATATCTCATTGACTATAACAAGGTTGGAATGGTTGCAGGTGCTAGACAGCCTGGTCTGAATATTTCAGAAACGTTTGATCTTTTTGGAGAAAGGTCAGAGGATAATGGCTAGACTGACACAAAGTGCTACAGTAATATATGTCAGAACACACAACATGTCAAACCTTGAGGTGGATGGGCTACAACAACAGGTTGCTTATCAGGTTCCACTCATTTTTATCCAAGAACTGGAATCGTATGCTACAGTGGCCACAGATTCATTGAAACTGTGCAGTTAAAGATTGGAAAAAGACCAGGTGATGTTTTTGTCAATATTCAACTGTACGGTTTTGATGAGACTCTGCCCAGTGTAGTCTAAGATTCTTGTTTTTGCTTGGTAAAGTTCACCATGTTATGAGTTCTGAGATGCTTTTCTGATCACCACAGTTGTAAAGCATGGTTACTTGAGTTACAGTAGACTTCCTGTTTTTGCACCATTCTGTGTAAACTCTAGAGAATGTCATGTGTTAAAATCCAAGATCAGTCATTTATAAAATACACAAACCAGCCCACCTTGCACCAACAATAATGCCAGGGTCAAAGTCAATGAGGTCAAATGTATTCCCTATTCTGATGTTTGATGTGAATATTATCTGAAGCCGTTGACCTATATCTGCATGATTTTATGCATTCTGTTGCTGCCAAGTGACAGCATATTGGATAATTACATGAATGTACAGGCACCCCATCCAGGGTGTCTGGACTAGTGCCACCTAGTGCCCCATGCTCACTGGGAAAGGCTTCAGATTCTCCATGACCAAGTAAAATAAGCAGTACAGAAAATGAATGGATGGATGAATGAGCAGGTGTTCCTACTGTATTTCTATAAGTGGCTGGTGACTGTACATTATATCACTACATCAATATCACATTATATGCTAATATATTTGTGTAAGTATTATATATTCAATATTCCACTAAAATATTTGAGCATCAAGAATTCTTAATTCAGAATGAAAAAAATAAACTAGACATCCTTACACAACCCAATAAACAATAATTATCTAATTATTTTGGATTTTTTAATTGAAAGTCAATTACTGACCTGCAGATAAATGTGCAGCGTAGACTGTGATCTGAACTCCTGGTCTTAATGTGAACTGAACCTGGTTCTGGTTCAGCGCATTCAAAACCAACTCTGCAAGCTAGAGGGAAGAAAAATCACAATTTATCCAATGGAGCATGCTGGATAAATTGATAATTGCAAGTTAAATCTCAAATAGTTAGAAATCCACACTGGTACATGCCAGATGAAAAAAAAAAGATAGATCTGGCACCTTAAAGCGTTCTCATGTTTGTCTGACTGCAACCAAGGGTTTTCAAGCAGATACCCATTAAAAAAGCTAGAATGATTAATCATCCAAAGAACCCTGAAAGCACACTTTATGTGCAACATATGTGATTTTTTAGGGGAAAAAAATGCCCTGTTGTTGCACTGTTATATCATATGTTATATCATTAGTTGGGTCAATTTTACCCCTTGTTAGAGTTAATATATCTCTTCAGTTCAGAGACTTCTTTTACAAGGCATTGTTTATTGGCTCCAAGTTTGAAGACTGCAACCGCATGAAAAGCCTGCATGACAAATGGCAATAATATATGTATGACAATAATATATAGCAGTTTGAGTTGAAATATGACATCTTTACTGTGAAGACCAACCACATTTGGAAAAGTGGAACATCTGAGCAGACATCACACTGCCTTTAGACATAAATCAAGCATATAACCCTGAAGGTGAAATAAAGATATACGAGATGGGAGGGATCACATTCATGTCTAATATCTCTGTCTCTCATGAATACACACACACACAGTTCACAGCTGACAATCAAATGCGTGTTCAATCAAATCCTGACTGAGATTAACTGTAATGTCTCATCCAAAAAGGAGACCTTTAAAAAATAAAATAAAATCACAGAATTTTCATTACAATGCTTTTTGCTAGGCAGAGCAGACTCCAATCTATTCTGACCTTTCTTAAAGGCCAAATGTTGAAGGAAGTACAATGTATAATTATGTATGCCTTCCAAGGGGTTCTTTAGTTCTTTCGTCTTTCCAGCCTTCATTAATTTTGTTTGCTTCATTTACCAAATGAATCCTGAAGTCAAACTCTATTCAACATCCATCTCTCTTTACACTTCCAATTAAAATTCAGATCAATCTTTGCATATTGTTTATCCCTGTGTATGGGCTTATGTTTCTTGATATTAGGCTGCTTTCAATATTACACCCTCGTATTTAAAATGTAATCCATTGAGGAGCAGCAGTAATGTGGGTGGAATGTGGACGTATTAAAAAGCACTGCCACTGGCATTTATTATTATTTTTTTTACATTGGAGTCTTTCATAAGTTAAAAAAAAGCTCAAATTTAGAAGGTCACACAGCCTCAAGTGCTTTTCTTCTCCTTCAAAAAATCTCCTTACCAACCAGCATAGAGCACATTAAAACTCCTGTGACTTTCTGTTATGTGCAATGGACTTCCAGTGATGACACACACCTCTACACCACTCTCGAGCAAAAATTAGAAGTCTCACTTTTAAAACTATCAAGCATACTGAAAGAATTTATTTTCTCTCCCAGTTTTGTTCCCCTGGTTTTGTATGGAATTAAATTTGTATTGAATTTCACTTTCCAAAGAAACACACAAAAATAAAGAGAGAAAAAAAAAATCAACACACACTGAAACCAAAAACAGTGAACTCAGTGGTCTACAAATAAACAGCATTTTTTGTCAACTGTTTTCTAAGCTTCCTTTTTGCTAATCATAGTTTATGAATGTGCTGCCAGAATTTTCGTTTAAACTTTTAAATTTTCATTCATGTTTCGCAAGTTTATGCTCACCATTTTGGCACAAACTTCACATATGGGCAGGGCTTAACAGCGATTTAATCTCATTGGCTAGTGAGATTTGGATCAACAGCTCACTGATCTTTTGGACATCATTCTGAATATGGTTCCTCTGTGTGTGTGTGTGTAT
>JAOUWY010000045.1:9642622-9660573 GCA_025728095.1 Prietella phreatophila | reverse complement strand
AGAGGAAACCCAAGCAGCATGGGGAGAATATGCAAACTCTACACACACGGCCTCGGCGGGAATCAAACCCCGGACCCTGGAGGTGTGAAGCGAACATGCTAACCACTAAGCCTGTGTTGCTAGTAAGAAAAAGTTCAGATTTTTCTAGATTTCACTTGTGTGATAATGAGCATTATTAGAGACTCTGTTAGTATTAGGAGATGGAGCACACATGTTAAACTAAAGCTCAGTTATGTATATGCATGTCAGTATTTTGAATACTATGAATTACCTTTGGAAGTGTATATTTGGGAAGCTTCATTGGTGTGAACAGGTCTCGCCTTGATGACACGTAGTAGATTGGCCGACCGCCTGTTGACACCTTAGGATAATAGAGACAGACAGAAACACAAGTACAAGAGGTTACTTTTAGACCAGGTGGCAATTTACTAGCGAGTACAAGCAGCGCTCTGTAAATGCTGTTAGGTGTTAGAAACAATTTATCAGCTCTAAATTGCTTGGTCACTTTGTCACATTGAATTGCTTCCCAAATTTAGCCCACACTGTATGAGCTTTATAGGTAGACGGGGACAAAAACATACAGAACAAGATGATCATGGGATGCCTCTGTGAACTCACACAAAGCCAATTCCAACTCTTTCTCATGGATGCCATCTTTCACTATGGTGTTTTTAACAGTGTCTGGTGAATCTGTCACCACTTCGGGGTAAGTCACCGCTCTATTCCCTTGCCATGTCACCTCCATTTATTACTCACCTGCACAAACACATACTCGTCCTGTACCACCAGAGAATTGGGGTCGATGTAGCCGGGGAAAGGTTTGCCCTTGTTGGCCTCCGTACAGTTCTGCAACTTGCAGGTGATGTACAGAGCCTCTGAATGAATCGGTAATGAAAAAAAGTCATTACAGAATGTTCTGGCTTGAGGAAGAAAGCATGAACCCATGTAAGAGAGTCCTGCTAATATTCTTTACTAGGTGTCGCACAATTTGATAAACATGCTACACAATATTACAGAACTCTGCATCCATTTACAACACTGCTGAAAAAAAATATACAATAAACCACCACAGAATTCTAATGGTTTCAACTAAAAGTACAATAACAAACCATTAGCTAACCATTAAAATTACAATTATTGGCCTTTAATGGTTTCCACTAGACATAACATGTCACCAATAGAAGGCAACAGATTACCAGTAGAGATCCACAATTACCATTACAGTTTCCATTGAAACCAATACAGTTCCTATTATAACCATTAAAAAGAATACAAATTCTGAGGGTTTATTTTTTTCAGCAGGGATATCACATTTATAAAGTGTATAGCACTGAATGACATTGAAGCAGCACTACAAATTACTATATTATTTGTTTAGAGATATGTCTAGAATGTGTTTTAAATATCTGAGATGAAGTCATAGGTAATTATTAGCAATCATTATTTGCAATGTAGTTCTATGTACACAGACTTTATTACTATTTTATTAAATATTATTATAAAAATTTCTTCAGAATCTTCATTCAGTCAATTTTTTAAATTCAGAATCAAAATCATATTTATAATCAAGGGTTTGATTCAGAACACTTCCTTATGTGAACACCTTTCAGGCCATGGCAGTGTCAGACTATCTGAATAGTGGATGAACATATTTGGTAGCTGACGCCTCCAGTTCCTTAACCAGTTAATTTGTTGTTCTCTTGTAGTTCAGTTGAACTTTGCAAACCAAATTTCATTCATCTCTTAATTTAATGCCCACTTCCAGAGTTCATTTGTGCCCCCTTCTAGAATGATGCAGTGTTTGTGTGATCCCAATATTTCTGATCTCCACATATATTTTTAATGTTTTATGCATGTAGAAAAAAATATAATAATGTCAACCCAAATCTATATAGTACTGATATATAACACTAAATGTAACTATAAATGAAAAAAAAACAAACAAAAAAAAACTTTCATGTTATTACTGTAAGGCCATAATCTGAAACCCACTCATCCCACTCTCCTGAATATTGACTACACCTTAGCTCACTCCAGCCATGGTAAGGCTCTGGATTGGGTGCTGACAGTTTGGGACACAGACATGCAGGTACAAACCTAGTGTGAATATTTTGCAAAACAAACTAGAGAAGTGTTCGAATATCACGCTGGAGGACTGGATGTGCACCTACTGCACCTCCGCAAAGAAAAACAATTTGCTGCGAAATATGCTGTTCAGTTCCACGTGCTAGCCACCCAGAGCACATAGGATAATAATGTGTTAAAAGTGGTCTTCTGGGAGGAACAAGAAGCAAGTGGAGCTTGTACGCCGAGATAAAACTAGAATTTTCTCTGAATATATTAATATGGCGGTGAAAGTGGACAACCTAATTTGTAACAATCCCCGATTTAAATGGTCTCAACCATTTTCACCACCCAGCGTATCATTCTATCGTATCGTATCGTATCTAGTTCCCAAACCCATGCAAATTGGATATACCAGAGTATCTTCAGAAAAGCACCAGCAATGCCAATGCTAAGGGCTGTGTTTTTACTGTGGACAGTTGTGTCACCAATGTACGGCATACCCCAATAAAACCAAGAACTGAGAACTTCCAACCAAAAACTGAGTATGAGCATTTCTCCCTTACCAGTCAGGCAAAGTTTCCATCTGCCACTAATTATTAATTTTAATGGAAGTTCTACCCTTATTGCAGTGCTAGAGGATTCCGGGGCAGCTGTTATCCTAATCCATCATGACCTCATCACTGAACTCAAAATACCCACCTTATCCACATACACCCAATCCATCAACATCGACAGTCAACAATGCGCCTATAGGAACAGGCAAACCATACCACTCACAATCCGTATTGGGCTTTGTCACACTGAGAGGATCTCACTGTATGGCATCTCTTATCCAAAGAATCCAATCATCTTGGCCCACCCTTGGTTAACCAAACATGATCCAAATATCTCCTGGGCACAGGGGTCTCCCTTCAGTGTTCAAGCTACTGTCAGCAAAGATGCTGATGTGGGCATGTGTGGCTCAGGTGGTAGACCAGGTTGTCCACTAATCGTAGGGTAGTTTAATTCCCGGTCCACATGACTCCATATGCTGAAATGTTCATGTCCTTGGACACTGAACCCCAAGTTGCTCCTGATGGCAAGCTAGCGGGTTGGTGTGT
The DNA here is from genome assembly GCA_025728095.1 of Prietella phreatophila. Taxonomy (NCBI): domain Eukaryota; kingdom Metazoa; phylum Chordata; class Actinopteri; order Siluriformes; family Ictaluridae; genus Prietella; species Prietella phreatophila. The sequence continues at coordinate 9,657,406 of JAOUWY010000045.1, read as the reverse complement.
GAGTGTTCACAATGGGTGAATGTGAACCAGTGTGAACTGCTTTGTAGAACTACCGAAGTTAAAAATGCAGAACCATGTATTTTCACTTTGCTGTGTCTCTCCACCAGCATTGAGAGTCCTGACAGTCAAGCTATCCCAGAAGAATATGCTGAATTCACAGAGGTGTTCAACAAAGTACCCGGGATTGCGCAATTGAACCAATACCTACAAGCAAGGTATACCCTTTATCGCCCATGCATTAGGAAGCATTAGCCTCAGTTTTCATATGCTCTTCCCCGCCAGTCCCCATTCTGTGCCACTGCAGGATTTTTCTTTGTGGAAAAAAAAAGAATGGCGGGCTCCGACAATGTATTGACTACCGTAGCCTAATTTCAAGTCAAGTATCGATATCCACTAAAATTGGTCCCATCAGCACTGAAACAATTGCGAGAGGACCGAATCATCACCAAGCTAGACCTCAGAAGCACGTATAATCTCATCCGAATCCGAGAAGGAGATGAGTGAGAAACAGCCTCTTTCACAACTGGGGGCACTATGAGTAGCAGGTAATGCCATATGGCCTAGCAAAGGCACCAGCCGTCTTCCACTCATTGACCCATGAAATACTCAGTGACCTCTTAAACCAATGCATCACCACCTACATAGACGACATCCTCATATACTCCAAGACCTAAGCACAATAAATTCAGCAGGTGAAAACAGTTCTGACCAGACTACATGAAAACCACCTGTATGTTAAGACGGAGAAATATGAGTTTCACACCACCAACACCACTTTTCTACGATACAAAAGCAGTCACCAAGAAGTGGAAATGGATCTGGCTAAAATTAAGGCAGGTACAGAATGGCCACACCCCACAACCATCAAAGAACTGCAGAGATTCCTAGGCTTCTACTTCCAACTTCTATTGACAGTTCATCAAAAACTATGGATTGACTGCAGTCCCGTTGACTTCCCTCCAAAAAGGAAAACCGAAGAAATTATGCTGGACAGACACAGCACAAGTTGCATTCAACACTCTCAAAACCAAGTTCACTACAGCCCCATCCTCAAACTCCCAGACCCAAGCATTCATTGATGCCTCAGACTGTGGGATAGGAGCAGTGCTCTCACAAAGACATGAATCAACAGGCAAACTGTATCCATGTGCCTTCTTCTCCAGGAAGCTGACTACTGCAGAATGGAACTTTGATGTAGGCAATAAGGAACTTCTCTCCATCAAGGCAGATTTAGAAAAATGGAGACACAGGCTGGAAGCATCGGCTCACACGTTCCAAATTTTATGGTCTGTGATTGAACACAGACCATAAAATTTGGAACGTGTGAGCCGAAGTCAAGCACGAAGGTCACTATTCTTCACCAGGTTCCAGTTTACGGTCAGCTCTCATCCCGGCAGTAAGAACAGCAATGCCGAAGCTCTCTCCAGGAGACATGATCCTGCACACGGTCTCAAACTCCCAGACTCTATTCTGCCACCATCATTGTCGCACCCATCCGATGGGACATCATGGAGGAACTGTTGTGGGAGCAGCAAACTGATCCTCCTCCACCCACATGTCTGAATACTAAACTCAGGTATCCAATACACTTTACTACTATTGCATAACTCATTCTGGTGGCCAAACATAAGTCAAGATGTGACTAACTTTGTCAAGTCCTACCCAATTTGTGCACAGTCAAAATCCCCCAGAGAACTCCCTGCAGGCCTTCTTGAACCACTTCCCATTCTGCAGAGAGCTTGGTCCCATCTATCATTGGATTTCATCACAGACCTCCATAACTTCAACAGATTAACCACCATGTTTATGATCATTGACAGGTTCTCCAAATCATGTCGTCTGGTCCCCCTTAAGGGTCTCCCACAGCCATGGAAACCATGAATGCCCTGTTTCACCACATGTTTGGAATCTATGGAATCTCAGAGGACACTGTGCCTGATCGAGGTTCCCAGTTCATCGAGTATGGCAGGCATTCTGGCTGTTTACAAGAGCGGCGGCTGTGGCTCAGGTGGTAGAGCGGGTTGTCCACTAATCGTAGGGTTGGCTGTTCGATTCCCGGCCCACATGACTCTACATACCCTTGGGCAAGACACTGAACCCTAAGTTACTCCCGATGGCAAGTTAGCGCCTTGCATGGCAGCTCTGCTACCATTGATGTGTGTGTGTGTGAATGGATGAATGAGACACAATGTAAAGCGCTTTGGATAAAAAGTGCTATATAAGTGTGCCATTTACCATTTACAAGAGACTTTCATCTGTGTCTACTCTGCAGGAAGCTCAGACCCAGGTACCATGGTCCTTTTCGCATTCTAAGACAAATTAATCTTGCCATCAACAAACTACAGCTTCCTGCTATCTACCGCATCTCTCCTTCCTTTCATGTGTCAGTGTTGATACCCACCCAGAATCTGTCCCAGAAACCATGGACATAACCATGGACAAACCATGAACATATCTGGTCAGGGAAATCCTGTACTCCAGAATTAGAGTATTTTTTTGACTGGAAGGATACAGACCAGAGGAGAGAACATGAATAGCCACCAGAGACATCCTGGACCCCTAACGCACTCCAGGCACCCAGCACACTGACCAAGGAAACACCCTCGGTGAAGAACACCGGGAGGTGTTCGTAGAGGGGGGGATTCTCTAAGACCACAATCTGAAACAAACTCATGACACCGCCACAGGGAGCCCTCTCTGGAATATTGACTCCACCTCACTGCTTTTATAGCCACTTCCTGTGTACAGGTTTATAAGCCATGTGCTTTGTGAAACTCATTGCGAAGTATTGCCAGTTTATCAACCTTACTAATTGTTTGTCTGATTTCTCTCATTGTGTTTCATATTATGACCTTTTGCTCAGCTTTCTAGATTTATTTTTTGGATTACCCTTCTGCTTTGTTTGCCGATTGGATTGTCTACCCGTTACTGAACCCTGCCTATTTCATTCACCAAGATTTAGCCGTGTGTTTTGGAGTTATTTAATAAAGGGTTCTGCAAATTAGATTCTAACCCATCTCCCAGTATTTATAATTACAATTAATTCATTAAAAAAGGTTAGCATTGGCAAATTGCTGTGGCATAAAAAGAAAAAAAAATGCTTTGGGATGGTATGATATCATACCACCCCTGTAGTTGACTGTTTTGTCTTAACAATATATCCTGAAGTGTTTTATTTCTCTTATACTGCAGCAGTTTTCCCCATCATGTTTTATGCCTTATTTATCACAGTGTGCATGCCAGTGTGCAGTCAGATTTGTAAATAAACAGTTAATACAAGGATAATGGTGAGATGAAGCTTGGGGGAAAAGCCTCACACCTGTATTATAAGTGCATCCCTGCCTTTTTGACCAGGATAATAGCAATGACATTATGAGGGCTTTATTGAATGTATAGTCCATCTGACCACGTCCCTAGTGGCCCAGCATTCAGCAGCATTATGTAACTCAGAAATACCTCACAGCTTTCTTTCACGCATGTAGAGTCACTGGGTAAATGTCACATGGTCGTGGCCTATAAAGTGCCATTACTCCTGATTGCAAGAAGATTTCACAATCTTCGTGTGCATTAGACATGATCATATTTAGCTTTTAAGTGGTCTCTGAGCCGTACTTGGATAACTTGGAAAAAGAATAAAGAATTATGCAGTGGTGATGACAGTTGACATGTCAATGTAGTGGAAATAAAGATAAGCACAGTCTTACGTGTCTCTGAAATGGTAGTCTCCAAGTGAATCAGCCCAGGTTCTTTATCCAGACCCATTTTGGACCTAATGCATGTGTATGAGTGAGTGAGTAAGTGAGTGAGCGAGAGAGAGAGAGAGAGAGAGAGAGAGAGAGAGAGAATTTTTCATGAATTAATGTAGGAAGAGCAAATTATTTTAAGTTCCTATTCAATGCTATTGAAATAAAATTGTCTGAAGTAAAAGTTTAATTAACTGCTATACAGTACATAACGATGCAGAGTTGAATGCACCAATATAAACAGAATTAATTGGTTTTCTGGTATACTGTATGCTGCCATGGTACATTAACAGGCAACAGGTGTTATAATACTGTAAATTATTCTATACAAAAACAGCCTTTCAACAATTTCAAATCTAAACCTTATAGACTTTCTGGAAATTTTACCAGCATGTGATAGATAAGGACAAGCATAACTGGCATCACTCTAGAGACAGCATTTCAGGTGAATGAAGCTACCTTAAACAACCCTGCACCTTTCAAGACTTTTAACCATTATTTTGACAGAAGTCATGGATACATCATTAGTTGTTAAACCTGAAACCTTTCTCATTTTCTTTCTTAAAAAATGCCCACAGGCAACACATACCATCCTCTTACTTCTTTAATGTCTTTTACTTCATTGTGCCAAAACAAAATCATTATAACATGAAATATTTATTAAAGAGAGTAGAATCAGAGGGATATGCTCCAGAAAGGTACACTGAAAAGGCAGAGTTATCCTCTGTGTCTGTATTCATAGGACAGTATTGATAGTGTTCCAAATACTACATCCAAGCTTGTATTTCATTTTGCACAACAAACATAAGATGGTACCTGCAAAGATTTTCACATCTTGTTGTTTCACAACATGTTGTTTTATTTATTTATGCATTTATTTATTTATTGGCAACCTTCCCTTAGATACAGGGAAGGCGTTTGATGCGATATTAGTAGCTGAGCTATACTTTTTGACCCATCTTCATTTCACTTAGATTTCATATTTGGAACAATATTGAGAGAATGAGATTTGAGTTTGGATTAAAATTGTTTTGTTTTTTTTTGGTGTGGAAAACCCACATCCACCCATAGGTAAGCTAATATTTTGAAAGTGATGGATAAACTGTAAAAACCTTCATACACCAACAAGGATATATAGGTGACCAAGTTTTAAATGTGGTAAATAAAGTAAAATACTTGGGTCACATAATTAGAAATGATTTAAATGATGATGATGATGATGATGATGATGATGATGATGATGTGCAGCGCCCGTACTGTATCTTGTATGGACAGGCAAATATGTTGGCTCGTAAATTTTATATATTTGTACAGATGATGTTAAAATAGCTATTTTTCTCCTCATACTTGTCGGGTAAATATAGTAAAGCTAAAATGAAAAAGCTCCAGGTGGCATTTAATGATGAATTAAGAATTTTGCTTAAGCTCCCAAGGTGGACAAGTGCAAACCAAATATTTGTATCTAATAATGTACCCACTTTGTATGCTGTCTTAAGGAGTTATATGTATATTTTCACATGTCGATTAAGTGATTAAAAAAATTGTATCATACTGCTCTTAAATGATATTACATTAAGTGATACAATATATTTTTCCTGCTTTTGGAAGCATTGGAATGAAAGTTTGTATGTTTTTAACTACTATCTGTTGTTTGTAAAAATGTGTTTGTATAGTTTTTTTTTTTTTAACTTTTTGATATGGACCTATGTGTTACGATACAGCCAGCAGATGGCACTGTGGCTCGACTCCGGATGAGTCACATGACACTGTTATGGTTCGCTCGCTTCCGGAGCGTCAAGCATTGGCTTTAGTAAATTTGATTTGTCACAGGTGGCTGTGTTTTGAGTTAATTCTGCTTTGCATTTAAGCGCCTGGGTTACTGAGCATGTCGCTCAGTATTATTGGTTGTAGCTTTTGTATCATTCGTATCATTTGTTTCTATGCCTTAAAGGATATTGTTATTTTGGTTTTGTGTTCTATGTTTAATAAAGACTGATCTGCACCTGCATCTGCCTCCAGTCTACGTAACGTTACAGAATTCTGAGCCGTAAAAGGAAGCAGCAGATCAAGAAGAAAATGAGTGCGGAGTTAGACCGAGTGTTCTGGGAGATGAAAAGGATAATGGATGAAGCACTGGTCCATGCTGGTCCATGCGCCGCGCCACGCCACCACCCGCGTCGTTCCTGGAATGCAACCAAGAGCTCAGTGTGGAACTTGCTCAGCTCGAGCGCATGATGGCTGAACAGAGAAAGCTCCAAGCTGAGCTACGCGCCATGCCACCCCCCACGCCCTTTACCCCGTCCCCACCACCGGAGAACCACACCGTGCATTTGTATCATTTGTATCGTTTGTTTCCATGCCTTGAAAGATATTGTTAAGTCACGTTTCCCGTTTGCCTGCGAAGACCGCGTTTATTTTGTTTTTGTGTTCTATGTTTAATAAAGACTTTGATCTGCACCTGCATCCGCCTCCAGTCTACGTAATGTTACACTATGGCACTGTAATAAAGAATGAATTGAATTGAATTGAAGCTCATGTAATTGCTAAATGCTAAAGAGATGGCAAATAAAATATTCATGTGTAAACAATGAGGAATAGGCCTCATTTATCAAATTGTATATGTACAAATTTATTCGTAAATTGTTCACAGGAGCATTTACACAAGAAATGTTGTATTCATGAAAATCGAGTCAGTTCGGAAAAATGTTTGCATCCTACATGAGCTCTTGAGTGTGTGCAAATTTATGTTTAATAAGACTCACTAATGTAAACCTCAACTAATAAGCTTCAAATTATACTGTCCTGCAATTATATACTCACCGACCACTTTATTACACAAGCACATTCATGCAGTTACTCTATCTAATCAGCCAATCACGTGGCAGCAGCACAAAAAAAATGCACAAAATCTGGCAAATACAGGTCAAGAGCTTCAATGCATGAACTCTAAAGACTGTTGTGTGTGAAATTCCTAGGAGATCAGCAGTTTCTGAAATACTCAAACCAGCCCATCTGGTACCAACAACCAAGTCACAGAGATCACACTTTTTTTATCAGATATTTGATGTGAACATTAACTGAAGCTCTTGGCTTGTATCTGCGTGAATGTGCAGGTGTACAGGTGTTCCTAATAAAATGGATGTTGAGTGTATACACAAGTTGTATACAAGGTTAAATTGCTTATTTATTTCAATTGCTTTCAACAATAATGAGAAGTTTGTGAACGTTTTATATTTGTTTTATATTAATAAAGTAATTAAAGAACATTAATTAAAACAAATAAGAGTAGTTATTTAATTAAGACAAAAGTAATGGCACCCTATAGTATGAGGAAGAGTACATCTGTTAGTGTGCCTATGTGGTACTTAACACTCTGCAGTGGCAGAGCTGCATTATTGGATATTTAGTCCACTCCAAATGTAGGAGGTGCACTTTTACCATTTAGTCATCATATTGTCATTTTCAGTTTTCAGTGAGCTTGACCTTTAAAAAGAGTTTTGTAGATATCACTAAATGTAAATCAACTGTACCTGAACATGGTAATACATGGATGATCATGCATGCATTTATAAACATACCCTTGTAAGTACAAAGAAAATCAGTGTTGACAGTACTTTTGTAAATCTGGAGGAAAATATTAATTCAGTTTGCTCTACAAAAAACATTTGCAACTTCACTAAATGGTGACAAATTATGCATGTTGCTTTCTCAGTCTGCATTTGCCAATTAAACTTCACAGTTTCAAGATTCATATTAAAACAAACAAAATATAGAATGGTCTTTAGTGTCTAAGAACCCTGTTAGAAGTTCTACTAACACTGATTTTTTTGAGGATTTCAGTTGGATGTTGGAGCTCAGTGCTGTCTGAAAAGTTCCTTCATTGCTGTTTGACTAAAGGGTTCACATTCCAAAACGTAGTCTTGGCCTATAATGTCTCTAAGTGGCTGGATTTGACTGTTCTGGCTTATGTGGCATTGGATGGGATATCCAAAGCAAAAAAGGCACAGATGACAGAAGAGAATAAGATGGACGGGGCAGTTTGGAGAAAGAAGATATTTCCCTTGAGTAGAGACAATACATTAACAGCTAGTCTTACACAATATGTTATGTACCGCACTTTGGAGATGGATGCACGTGCAGTTAAAGCTCTTAATGAAGAGCAGGCAGGAAACCAAATCCAAAACATAGGGCAAAATCATGGTCTCAAAACAGGCAAGGGGTCAGGCAATTGGCAAACAACATAAACTAGGCTTAGACCAGAATTGAGAAACGTGAGGAAAAAACAGGTTCAAAACCATAAAACTTGTAACAAGGATCAAGCTGAGACATTAGGAAGGAACCAATTACATAACAGGGGTGGAGACAGGACAGAAACCAAAACAAAACACATGTGTCAAAGTAAACAGTCAATAAAAAACTGGAAGTGCATGGTGTCGTGCTTTGGGATGCTATTGAGAGTGCATTCAGAAAAGTTGAATAAGATGAAGACCTCTACTTTGATTTTAGGCTATTGCAGCAAGGCCAATATCCGAAACTGTCAGACTTCCTGAGGCAATTAGAGCAGTCTCTGACAAAGGTGGTTAGTAAAGTGGGCATTCCTGCTAGTCGTGTGGATACAGACAGAGTAGAGCAGCTATGGACATTTTGCCAACAAGTGTCAGAGTGCAGAATATCAGAACAGAGTCATTAAAAAACTCATTGGCTCTCTTAAGAAAGCCAAAGAGTTGAAACCAAGATGACAGTACTGGTACCGTATGCTCAGTCAAGAAAAGTGCGGTGACTTCAGTACGATGTAAAGACATTCCCCAAGGGTTAATAGGTCCCTCCTCCGTAGTGCACTAGAGAGTGAATGGCCAACAGTGTAGTGCCTTGCTGGATAGTGGCTCACAAGTAACGATCATCTTTGAGGACTGGTATAAGTCAAATGTCATGATTCATCCTGTATCTGGCCTGGCTATATGGGGTCTAAGTGAAAATAGCTATCCCTATGTTGGCTATGTAGTAGTCGACATAGAGTTTCCAGAGAGTGTTACTGGGTCCCAAGAGTCCATCTCAGTCCTCGCCCTTATCTATCCTCGCCCTAGAACTCCAGACCAGATTCCGATTATCCTGGGCACCAATGCCAGTCTCTTCAAGTGATTGGCTAAACTGTGTAAAGAGGCAGCCGGGCTGGATATTGTGCAAACCTTAGGTATCTGATCTGAAGACCCAGCCCAGAGGGTGGCACCAGTGGCCTGGGAGGGAGAAGAGGAAGTAGGATGGGTCAAGTGGATGGGGCCTGGCCCGTTGGTCTTACCTGCTGGTGGTAACCGCCATGCTGTATGTAGGGTGGAGTTGGCGAAGCCCTTGGACAAAGAAGTGCTGATGGTGGAAGCTTCACAAAATGGTCCCACTGCCGGCTGGGGTGCTGCTGCAACCCATGGTGGTGCCTAGTTCAGAAGTAAATGGAGAGCACTTCAAGTGTGTTGGTGCACAATCAGTCAATGAGAGATACAGTCCTCCCAGTTGGGGCAATCATGGATAACCTGTGCTCTGCAGATTCAGTGATGCCAGCTTTTCAGCCAAAACCTGCATCCAAAATAGACTTTACCAGAGTTTGACCCCCATTGCATCAACTTTGAGAATTTACTCATCCATGACCAGTGGTAAACTAGACTCAGACAAAGCTGTCAAAATGAGCCAGTGTGTTTTCTCTACATGAGTGGGATGTGTGACTAGGGTGTAGAGCATCATATCTGACTGTCAGACACAAGACAGGAGGAACATGAAGAGAGGCTTCTCAAGGTGCTGGACAGACTGGAGGAGGTAAGACTAAAGCTCTCTCTGGACAAATGCCAGTTTTGCCAACACAAGGTGAAATATGTTGGTCATATAGTATCGGCATAGGGCATTGGTACAGATTCCGGAAAAGTTGATGCTGTCACCCACTAACCTCGGCCCACGGATCTGAAGTCTTTGAGGTCTTTCCTGGGATTCTGTGGATATTATTGGTGGTTTATAGCTAACTACTCAGCTATTGTCAGACCCCTCACCAAACTCACTAAAGGTTATGCACCCACACAAAAAGGAAAGAAGCAAGCTAAAGAGAAGACAAAGACCTATTTGAAAGAGTCTGGTCCATTTGGTGACCAGTGGGATCAGGCTTGTACTGACATATTTCACCAGATCATCCAGTGCCTCACCAATGCACCAGTGTTAGCTTTTGCAGATGCCAACAAGCCTTACTTTCTCCACACCTGACGCAAGCTTAAAAGGGCTCGGTGCTGTACAAGAACACCCAGAAGGACTAATGCCAGTGGTGTTTGCCAGCAGAAACATGAGTGACATTGAACAGTGCTACCAATTCACCAACTTGAATTTTTACCACAAAAGTGGGCGGTCATGGATAAATTCCACGATTATCTATATGGAGCTAAATTTACTATACATACAGACAATAATCCACTTATGTATGTGCTAATGATGCAACAGAACATCGCTGGCTGACCGCTTTAGCCACGTATGACTTTGATATTCAGTATCGGCCTGGCAAGAATAACATTGACATATTTTCCAGAAACATGGCTGATGAGGTGGATAGAGGAACATGGGAGAAGATACCTTGGAGTGGAGTAAAGTCTGTCTGTCAATGGGTCTGCACTACTGAGTCATCTGGTGTGCCACTAAGATGCATTGATCAGCTGGGACCCTCTGCTGAGTGCATCCCTGAAGTCTATGCTTTCTCTACTCACCTTGACTTACAGATGTCTTACAGTCTTACAGACGTACAGATTGAGACAGATGTCCAAAGCTGATTTGATAGAGTCTCAGAGGATGGATGAACAACTACGGACAGTGATTGAAGCCTTATAGCAAGGAAAGTGGTCCAAAAAGGAAATTACTGACCCTGAGTTGATGTTGATGAAGCGCAATAAGGACCGTCTTGTGCTGAAGGATGGACTGCTGCAACGGACGGGCAAGAAACCCTCAGGAGAGCTGGTAACTCAGCTCATGCTGCCTGCATGGGTTGTTCTATACCTCTTACATGATGACACGGCTCATTTAGGAGCGGAGCGGACCACAGACCTGTTCGGGACATGCCCCATACCATGATAGATGCTGGCCTTTGGACCTGACGCTGACAGCAGCTTGGATGGTCCTTTTCCTCTTTGGCCTGGAGAACATGATGGCTGTTTTATCCATAAACTATTTGAAATGTTGACTTGAAAACTTATGCATTGACTCAAAACATTCCACTGATTCCACTGTGCTTCTGTCCATCTCAGATGAGACTGAGCCAAAGAAGTCGGTACTGCTTCTGGACAGTGCTGATGTATGGCATCTGTTTTGCATAGTAAAGTCTTAACTTGCATCTGTGGATGCAGCAGTGAATGGTGTTGACTAACAAAGGTTTATGAAAGTATTCCCAAGCCCATGTTAGGATAACAATTACAGACTCATGACGGTTTTTAAGACAATGACGTCTGAGGTATCGGTGATCATGTGCATTCAGGAGTGGTTTTCAGCCTTGCCCTTTGTGCACCAATATTGTTGAATAATTTGTTTGACCGATTTGTCTTTGGGTAATGTTGTTAACAAAGTGTTGGATTATTTTCTGAGCATATACCCATCCTTGCTTTTGAAGGACTAGGCCTTTTATGGAATCTCCCTATATACTAAGATTACACGATTTTTTCACCTGTTTCCTGTCACCTTCTTATTTCAAATTGTCACTATTTGACATAAAATGCCACTGTCCCAGCATTTTGGGAACATGGTGCATGCATCAATTTCAAAATAAATGTTTATCTTCAAAAACTATGCAGTTAATTAGCTAAAACATAAAATACATTGTCTTTATTCATTTTATGTTTAAATACAAATCAAAGTACATTTACAAATCATTCTTCCTTGTTTTTATTAGCATTTTCAATACTGTCCCAACTTTTTTATCTGTAAAACTGGTTTTGTTAGTGGCTTAAATATTCAATATCAAACCCCAGAAGAGCTTATATATCAGAAGGAATTAAGTAAAGAACTAAAGTGGAAACTCTAAAGTAAAATAAAATAAAAATGCTATATTTAACAATAAAAATTATATATAGCATATGTACTGAAACATCTACACTGCACAGAAATGCAAAATAGTAAAAATCTTAAAATTAAACTGTCACCTTTTTGCATACAGCACACTGATTTCAGGTTACTCTACTCATATCCAGACAGACATTCTAAGTGCCAACAGTATGAAAACAGCAAGACAAAAGTCCACAATGTCACTACTTAAAAATAAACAGCAACACCATATAGAAATCACAGTTTTGTCTTGGTTTCTATTGGCGCACAAGGCTTGTGAAATCCCAGGTGAAACTTAACCTAGATAAATTTGGTGTAAAAGAAAAGTAACAGCTACCAGGAGAAAGAAAAAAGTGTAGTTTTCAGGTGTCTCCCTGAAAGTCAAAATGACTAAACTGTGGATGTTGGCACCACTGGGGTTGTATGTAAGTTTAACCCCTTTAGTAAGCTGAGAACCCAGAACAATCCAAAGAGTCCTAGAAGAACATGTTTGTCTAAGGGTGTACCAAAATATTACTCACACATTTACTGTTTTCAAACCAGTAAAGGTTAAATATAGAGCTCTAGAGAGTTTTTCAGTTTGTCCATTTAGGTTAACAGAGATTTTATTAGGGTTGTAGGAGTCGAGTCAAGTCTCAAGATTTTTACTTGTTTATTTCTATTAAGTTATTAACTTGTCTCAGACTTATTGGCATTTGTACTTTCACTTGTTTTGGTCTTGGGCACTGGCATTGGGCTCCTCAAATATGGTCTTGAACTTGGCTGAAAGTATTTTAAAAATAATGTTTGTGTTGTCTTTTTCTTTTTGCAAGTTTGAAAATAAGTAATTTCTTCTAGAAAACATAACTTAATCATTGGCACCATTCACAAATGTAGGATTTGATGGTTTACGTTCTCAATCTTGACTTGGTCTCACTTTCACTTTGACTTGGCTTCAACCCCCTTAAGACTTGAAAAATCGATCTTGGCTAGTCCTGGTCTTGAACTTGGCAACAGAAGTCTTGGTCCTAGGTTCTATTTAAAACCCCACAACAGAAGATTTCTGTTTCAGAGAGGGTTTCAATTCAGCCTTTTTAGGCAGTGACAAAATCTTTAAACTTACAACCCTTAAACTATTTTTTTTACTAAAAATATAACAACAGTACAGTCCCCTGTGGAAAAAGATCTCAGTGGAAATCCATGTTCATATCCTCTATTTATTTCAGAGTGTTACAAAATGCAGGGCCTCAAAGCAATCAATGCTGGGTATTCAAAAGAAAGTGCCTACCAGTAGAATCGATTCGGCGCAACCCTTTCATGAACCAGCTGCCACCGTCGTCCAAACTCAACTGAGCTGTAAAGCTGCAGACAGAATAATAATAAAAAAGAAACAGGCTCAATTTGTTAGCTTGAATGAAAGGCAAATGATGACAGACATTGTGTGATTATATGATGCACACAAAACTCAGATAACAGATCTCTAAAGTTTGACCCAACCATTATCATCTTTAAAAAAATAACACTAGCTCAAACTATACTCACCAAAGAAAGAAACATCCTCTCACATTCAACTGCTGTCATTTCCAGCAAATTTCTTAAGATGTGTCAATATTTGTATAAACATAAAAAGATTCAACAACTGAGACATAAACTGAACAAGTTTCACAGAAATGTGATGAACAGAAATGGCATAATGAGTCACTGAACAAAGTGGGGTCAATATCACATGTAACAGTCAGTATCTGGTGGCCTCCATCTGCTTTAACTGCTTTAAGCCCATCTCATCCTCATGGACTGCACCAGATTTGTCAATTCTTGCTCTGAGATGTTGTCCCACTAGTCCACCAAGGCATTTGCAAGTTCTCAATCATGTCTGGAAGGACACATGGTTACACGTGGTTTGTCACTGAAAGGATGATCAGCTGTCCTTCCTGTCTCCCTTTAGGGTCTTACATTACAGACATTGCAGTTTACTGCTCTGGCCACATCTGAGGTACTCATGCCTCACCGCAGCAGGAATATGGCATGTTTACACAGGTGAGCAGGCACTCTAGGCATCTTTCTTTTGGTGTTTTTCAGAGTCAGTATAAAGTATATATTTAGTGTCCTAATGTATTGTAACTGTGACCTTAATTGCCTACTGCCTGTAAACTGTTAGTGTCTTAAGGACTGTTCCGCAGGTGCAAGTGCAACAATTGTTTATGGATCACTGAACAAGCATGAAAAACATTTTTAAACCCTTTCCAATAAAGATCGGTAAAGCTTATTTGGATTTTACAAAATTATCTTTAAAATACAGTCTCCTGCAAAAGGCAGGCCAATCTACTTTTGTTTTTTTTTTGTTTGTTTTTTTTTTTTTTGCTGAGTATATATGGTTAGTCAAAGATCCTGAAATCCATCTTAATGGAAGTAAATTTAAATTGAATGTTGGATGCAACCACGGTGTCCTAACTGACTTCTGAATTCAAACATCACATTATCCATCCACAAACAAGGCAACAGCTGTGTTTATGTCTTCCCAGCAGGCTTTCAGTGTGAGAAGAAAAAAAAAAACCTGCCTAAATGCATCTTGAAAAGAAGTTGATTAAAAAAAAACAAACAAACAAAAAAAAAACTGCTTTATAACATGCGAGGGTGGTCTCACCAGGCGTAGTGAGGCAGATCTAAAGCAGTGGGGGGTTCATGCAGTTGGTGTTTGCACACCTGCACATTACTAGGGTGCGGAAATTTTACAGTTTCACTGGCTTCCACATACTGCAGATGCCACCTGTGAGTGGATGGGGTTTGAAACAGAATCATAGATAGGCTAGATGAGCGTAGGGAAGTTATAGGTTACAGCAGGGTTGACTGGGCCTTGAGGTGCATAAATGTAATGGTGAATTTCCAAAAAAACAAATACCTGGGGTTCTTTGCATGGGAAGAATGTACTTAAACAAGGTGGAGGGGTAGCTCAGTTCAAACAGGTACACATGAATGTGGTAACAATAATTTGCTAATACCTGTGTAA
>JAOUWY010000045.1:9609718-9619947 GCA_025728095.1 Prietella phreatophila | reverse complement strand
ACATTTTTGACATGCGTTTTTCTGGATTTTTTTGTTGTTATTCTGTCTCTCACTGTTCAAATAAACCTACCATTAAATTTGCAATACAAGGTAGGAGGAAAAAAAACACAATGTTCAACTGTAAATTTCTGTCCTTGTTTCAACCCGATCTTCAACCACAAAAATGACACCTTTGGAATGCCGATTCCTCCCCGCCCTGTTTTTTAAGTGAATGTAGAAACAAACACTTAGGATTCTAAGGATTGTAAAAGGCTAAATTCAAACCAGCTTGTACCAGGAAAAATAAATGCACAAAAAAGATAAACATTAATATAATTACTATTCATTCCAATTTTACAAATGACATTTTAAAACATTTTCTAAAGCAGTGACTAGAATATGCCATTTCACCTAAGCTTCCACCAGTCGTATTCTTATTACAATGCAATAAATAGTATGAGTTATGTTAGCAGTCATAAGTAAAGGATTTACATGGTGTAAATGCAACTGTGAAAGTGCCAGACTCAGTAATCAGTTTCAAGTAAAATCAATTTCCATCTCTATTCATTGCCTATAAATGCGCAAAAGAAATTCAAACCACCTAAAACAAACCCTGAAACGTATCATTTTTATTTATTTATTTATTTTTTTGATGTAAAATGAAAATACCATAGCTGGCTTCTGCTTTGCCAGACTTCAACAGAATACATTAAAAGGTTGATTTCATGGCATTGCTATCAGTAGCATTACTTCTGACCTAAATTACTGGATTTTTATTTATTTTTAACAAATAAGGAAAAATCCAAGTCAAGCACAGAGAATTTAAGGCTTTATTTAAAAGTCCAAGAGTGGATCACTGTCTGAACTGAAGTCAAAATGTTCTGGTCACTAGTGCAAAACCTTAAATGTGGTGCTAAAAAGAAAACATATTTTTGTATAGTTTGTCTTCAGAAGAGTCTCATGCATTAATCATAGCCTTGATGTCTTAAGCACATCCCAGAATACATCAGGACTGAGGACTTATGACTTTTACATATGCAAATAGGTCAAGGCTGGGTTCATGTTTTGACACCAACTGCACTGCAAGTTAGTCTCTGTTGTAAAAAATTTAAACTGGCCTCACTTAAACAGAGCGAAACATCTGCAGTCATAATAATGCTAATGATAATAAGGTCACTGCTAACCGAGCAGGCCCTGAGGGTGCTTTGTCTGGTTGGTGGAAAGCTGGGGGCTTAATAATTTTATTATTTATTTAAGAAAGAGCGATTGTTCAGTAAAAAAGGAAAACTTGGATCATGAAACTAGATGGAGATGACTTGCGTACAATATTTTGCATGCACAAAGATGCAAAACTTAACAGGGTTATAAAAACACAACACCATGGGCAACATAATTTTACTAGCCAGTAAAAAAATATATACTTATTACTCCTTAGAAAACAACAGAATACACAGAGCCTCATAATTCTGTTGATCGCAATCCAATTCATTTTTAATTTTCAGTTTTATTACCTAATTTTGCCTCCGAGACTCAGGGAACAATACCGTACATCTTGTACAAATCTATAACTATGGCTATACATCAGAGAGAGTAGAGCCTAAGGGAGCAATTGTCATGATTTCAACTTTTCAGCATGGGTAACCTTTATAGCTCTCAGATATAAAGGATCAAATTATATAGCTTTACTTCACTGTGCATTCATTTGCCAAACTGGCTTTTCCAAAAGCTGCCAGTTAACCAGCAATAATACTTTATCTACTGGACAAGCCAATCAGCAAATATGGGTGGTGATGTGGAAATCGTTAGACTCACTTCAGTTCTGGTTAAAAAACAAAAAAACAAAACACAATTTGCTATTAAGCAATGATATACTAGAAACTGTGGTAAACTCTATTAGATCAGAACTAGAAGTTTCCAGCCCTGATTTAAGCTGAAATACACTGTATTTCTTGAGGATAAAACAGAAAAGAATTAACAATTATACCATCAATTCTAGCTCATATGGACTAACAAATTCCATTTTAAAATAAATCATCATACAGAAGCTCATCACTTCATTGATTACTTTTCATACGAGTCTTCTTACAGTGCAAAACTTTGAGGCACATGTAAAGACACACCACATGGCCAAAAGTATGTGGACACATGACCATCACACATAATGTATATTAGCTTGTTGGACATCCCATTAAAAAACAAAACGTGGGAATTAAAATTGAGTTGGCACCCCCTTGCAGCTACAGCAGTCTTCACACTTTGTGACTTTTTGCAAGATTTTGGAGTGTGTCTATGGGAATTCTGGACTGTGTCTGTGGACAGGAAGGCCTGTCTCAATCTGTTTATACCAAAGGTGTACAATGGGGTTGAGGTCGGGGCTCTGTGGAACCCACTCGGGTTCCTCCACATCAAAACTCTCAAACCATGTCTGTATGGAGCTCGCTATGTGCACAGGTTCACAGACATGCTGGAACAGGAAAGGACCTTCCCCAAACCATTGTCACAAGGTGAATACACTCGAGTTCCTCCACAACAAACTCATCAAATCATATCTTTATGGACCTGGTTTTGTACAAAAGGGCACAGTCATGCTGGAACAGGAATGTTGACAAATTTGAACGTATACATTCTCTAAAATGTCCTTGTATGCTTTAGCATTAACATTAATCTTGACTGGACCTAAGAGGCCCTAACTCTGAAAAACAATTATCTTTCCTCCACCAAACTGTACTGTTGGCACTATGTATTCTGACTTCTGCCAAACCAAGATTCTTCCATCAGTCTGCCAGAGAGTGAAGTGTGATCCATCACTTCAGAGAAATGTTTCCACTGCCCCAGTGGCAGTGTGCTTTACATAACGTCATTCGATGCTTGGCAGATCTAGGAGAGCAGAAATTTCATGAACTGACTTATTATACTATGACACCGCCACATTTACGTAAAGTCACCAAGCTCTTCTGTACAACTCATGCTGCTGCCAATATTTGTCTATGTGCTTGGGTTTCTGCACCTGTTAGCAATGGGTGTGGCTGAAACACTTGAACTCAATAATTAGGCTAATGAAATACACAATGTTACAAAAGATACTGTTTGCCCACCAATCTTCTTTTAATGCTATGCATCATTTTAGACCTAGGACTAAGTGTCTGATAAGAGACTGATCATATATGTCTCAATCTGCAATAAACTGCGTACTCTTTACTGTGCTGCATGCCATCATCGGGCATTCCAAATACACCTTGCATGACCTCCTGCTCTTCCAACATGGCACCGAGGCAGGTGCATTGGATCACAAAAGGCTGAATTGTATGGCAAACTACTGACTACCAGTCGCTGAGACACTTAAAGAAGTTAAATATGGCAGTTTTGTTGTGTGAGGTGTTTGATGTCCATGATCACCTGCATAGAGTGTAGATGTTTTGTTTTCTCTGTTTTCATATCAAACCATTTTATTTTCACCTCATTTAATTCACACCTAATTAATTTTTTTTGTCTCCTCATTTTGGCCTTTTCAGATTCTACTATTCTACGAAATAATATTATAACTGAGTCAAAATAACTTCCATTTCTGCCTTTTGTTTTACTGTTATGTTCTCATTTCTTGTTTTCAGTGAGCTTACCTTTTATGTAGTTTTGCGTCTGAATGCAAATGAGCTGCAGGTGCTTACAGGTAAAAATTATACAAATAATTATATAAATAAAAATTGAATTGATTGACATTCATCAACACAGGCATGTGAGTATAAAATAAACCAGTTTATCTAATGAAGCACATTATTACTTAAATCACTTCATGATACTGTATATTAAAACTGAAAATATGCTGAAAGATAACCATTTGATCCTATAAATACTGTGTTTGATAACAGGTTTCTGACACTTACAAGTAGGAGAGAAATATTACTATGCAGCGTGATGACACCAGTAACAAGTCTTTAATCTTTAAGGTCATGCTTCGTGGTCCTAGATATGCCTTTTACAGTTGATCTCCAAGCGTAAATCTTTATTCGTGTTCACACAGATATGCTCTGTTAGCCATTCATTTTTGTTGTCTTTTTTTTCCTGCAAAGACCTACAAGGAACTGTGTTTAGTGTCAGTGTAATCCTTAATTATCATGTAGCTCCAGGCGTAGCTTTGTGTGATCACTGAGACGCAGTGAGAGGAACTAGTGGCAGACATGTTCCATCTTCATTATCGAGCTCTCCTTAATGAACAGTAAAAAGAGCTCTCTGCTTAAACACAGCAAAATGAAGAGAGAGAGAGAGCGAGAGAGAGAGGGAAATTGAAAAACAGTGTCGCTTTTCTCATGCATGCATTGGCCTTGATTATATTAGAAATTGTCCCTTGCATTTTTAGTGATTGTTCTATTGATAGTTAGATATCAATTGATGTTGATATTAAAAATCATACTTAAAAAAATATCAAGTGTTTACATAAATCTAGATACTGAAATTTACAGCATTATAACACTGTTTTGTAGGGTGTTTCGGTGGGTGATGACAAGTAAACACATTATTTTATGACAAAATTAAATGACTTCCTATTTATAAAAAAAATAAATAAAAATAAAATAAAAACATAAAGCAAGCTCCAAATATGTTGTGAATCAGACAGATGGATACAAGTGCAGATATTCAACTTTTATTAAAACCAGTTTAGCAGATGATTGATGATTTGCAAACTATACAAAAATAAATCAGGAAATGTGATGCTCAAAACACTAATAAAGACAAGCAGATAGATGCTCACTCTGCATCCCAACTGACATACTTATACTATTTACTAAAAGTATGCAAGTACTGGGACATACTAACACATTGTGTAATGTAAGAGAACTATATACACTGTAAATGTCACTATATATCAATGTATACAAACTCCTCATTGCAGTTCAGCTTTTCTTCATTCATTATTCCTTATATTATTTATACTATATAATAAAATTCATATGCAAGGATTTTATTTCATTTCATTTAACCTTCAAGGACAACAAAAATAACTGTGGGAGAAATTCCTTCAACAGTAGATGGGCATGGGAAATCTGGCAAATTCAGAGGTGGCACAAAGTGGTTTTGTCTTGACTGGCTGAACACCATAGACATATAGCATTAAGTACATAATATACTTATGCACTTTTTTTTTTTAAGTAAGCATTTACTTTAAAGTCATTCATTAATAGTATACTAAGCACTTATCAGGATACATAAAAACTCAAATAAATATATCCAAGATGGCATAAATTAGCAAAGTAGTTGTTTCTGTATTAAATAACAGTTTAATAAATAATTTAAAAACTAATACATTATTACTACTTAATATAAAAAAATACATATATATTTTAAAATTTGTTAAACTTTTTTTATGAGTAAACTGTATTCACATACATTACTATTACTTATTGTGATTTATAGGCTTCAATGTTTTAAAACCTCTTAGTCCTAACATTACTTAATCCTAGCTAACTATTAAAAAGAATAATATATTAACAATGTACAAAGCCATTGTTAAGGATTAAGGAGATGGTAAACAAGTAGCCATCTCATTATAAATATAAAACTACTTATTAATTTATAACTGGACTGAACCAGTTACTAGAAATGAGCACATAAGCAATTGCATGGGTAAAATAATATAATAATAACCAGTCATTAATTTGCATGTATGTTTATATAATATATAGTAATATTAAATATTGTTACATCACTTAGTACATGTTTCAAAATGGCAGCTAAAGGGGCATATATACCATGCAGGTCCTACAGAAATTCCCAGAGACACATTCTGTCTTCATTACAAGGCTTTAATTAATGAAGAGAAAATGAGCCCTTTGTGACTGAGAAAAAGGGATTTGAGGAGGGATAAGAGGACAAGGGAGGAGTGAGACTAATGGTTTGTGCCATCACTCGATGAGCTGCAGGAGCCTCTGGGCCGTAAATTTGAACCCTCTTGTCTCGCCTTTGATTAAAACACTGCAAATTTACAACTCTCTTTCCACGCAGTTCATAACTCAGTGGCCATGCGAGACAGAAACTACAGGCTTATCAATATGAATGAAGTGCAAGTGTTTTGCTTTGAATACTACCAAATCTCTTAATGAAAATTTCTTTTGTCTATTGCATGTTCTACTGGATGTATTTATGAGCTCTTTCATTGTTCTGATCATATCATATAATATATAAGTGGATGCAAGGGCTACAGTGGTAATGAATATTAAAAAAATAATATATTAGCAATTATACATTCAAGCTGAGAGGCAGCTTTCTTCTACACAAAGTGATAGAAGGTGTCCTTACCATCTTTTTTTTTTAATAACCATACACTAAAAAATTTATACTGAGGGTATTATAAGCAAGACTTACCTTTCGCTTGTTATTTGGGCTGACATACAAGTAACTAAGTATGGTTTTCACCCCGACTTTCTCATTAAGCTTCTTATAAGTGGTTCCGTAGTCAGTTGACCTGCAAATTAATGAAAGAACACAGTGAAGACTGAATTAATTTCTTATCACAATTTAAATCTAACCATGTTTTTAAGCAGTTGAGAACCATGCATGAAATTAAATCATTCAGTGTATATGTCCTTATAAACATTTTCGTAGAATTCCAGGTGTACTGCGAAATATGGATGAGATAACTACCTATTGGAGACATTGCATATGCTATAAATGTCAGAGTTCATGTCTAGTTCTTTGAATATGTTATTTATTATGTCTCAAATGTAGCTAACCAGACGATGTTGAGTCAATGTTGTCACAGTGTTTATTCGACAGTGAACAGCAGTGGTACCTTGCATGGCACTCTGAACAACTGAGTCTTCCAAGTATTTCAGGAGAAATGGAATAAGGCAGAGATATATATTGTACAATGCTGAGACATGCTTTTCTTGTACTCCAGAACTTGTAAATACCAGTACATTAAGTGAGATCTAATTATAACAATGCCACTCAACCATCAAAAATATAATGTTGACCATTGGACATTTTAAACAAGGGGCTGGATCCACCAGAGCCTCCTCTTTTCGGTTTCATTTTGTTATTGAGTGTTCTCTGTTTTGTGTAATGTGTATATAGCACAGATTCAGATTAAGGGGGTTAAAATTTAATCAGCCAGTCAAGGCAAGGAGCAAAAGAGGCAAAATTAGCCATGCTCTTTGGGTGGGAAGGATGGCATACTCTTTCTCTCCAGTCGATCATAGCACCTCTAGCCAGTCATGGGGGTCTGTATGCTTATGTATTTGGAAGAGGGTAGACAGTCAAGTCCTCCAAGTGTCTTACACTTCAAACTGGACATTTAGGATGTTTAATACTGTTTGTTGCTCTTAAGGAGGCTGTTCAAAGCTCATTGAAGTAATCAGTTTGACCAAGTTGGCTAAACTTACTGTTTAGTTTGATTTGAGATTTTACAACACTACAAAAATTATCACGTCATTTACAGAAAACAGTCTGATTAGAGTTCTTCTGAAAATGTCAGCCATCTTCTGAACTGTTCCCAGTGACATAATCCATGGAATCTGTTCTTTGCTTCTCATGATGTACTGGCAATGCACTGCAAGTACTGTACATACTGTACAAAAATTGATTTGAAATGTAATATATGAATGATTGTACAGTTACATAGTTAGCTTAATTTTCAGTCTGACAGTTTCTACTATACAAAGTTGTTTCTCTTTTGCACATATTTCATCCAGAAGCAAAAGTCTAGCATTTCAAGACTGGTTACCCCTAAAAGTCATAAAGGGGAAAAAATGCATTTCATTCCAATTCCACTGAAAGACACCCTACCTACATTTATAACCTAATTTAGTTATGGAAAAACAACATTCTTTTATGTTAAACCGGCTCATTGACCAATATAATATTTGCAGAAAGAAACAAAGGCAAGGATAATAAATTGTCAAAATAAAAACACGTATCATATTGGTAAAACATATTTATATTTTTATAAAGTAGAGATAGGTATATTCAAAGTTAAATGTAAAAAAAAATACCTTTTTTTTATTTATTTTTTTTTTACTTTTGCATATTTTTCAGAATTGAGCCACAGCAACATCCAATGGTTTCTCGCAGAACACCACACATTGGTTTAGCCTCCCTGTACTTCTCGTATGATGGAATAATTAGCTTATAATCTAGGACAGGGGTTTCCGATATTATCTGCAAAACGCGGTTGATCTTGGCTTTCAGTAGACTATCAGGTGCGGCTTCTGCTTGGTTGGAATGAAAACCTGCACACACACTGGCCCTTTCAGGATAAGACTGGGCACCCCTGACCTAGGATTACATTTAATGTTTAGCTTCTTTTACATTTTACTACTGAAATGTTACTCTCCTGCAGAATTCAATGTAGAACCTTTAATGGTTCCCAAAGTACCTGCCAGGGTTCTAGTTTTGACATTAGTTTTATTATTAGCGATTTTGTGACCTATGCGTGCTACCTGAAGGAACATCTTTCTCTCAACTAGCATTACTTGGTATTACCTTCACACACACATTGCTATCTGTAAAGAGGAAAAAAAAAGTACATAGATTTCCACATAAATGTTCCCTCTGCCCTTTTTAAACCTTCAATTATGTATAGATTGAGTTACCCATACACTGGCCTCTGTGTCCCCACAACATATGACCAGGGTAGTTTTCTAAATTTGAGCCACATAAAGATCTCTCAGCATGACCAAACATGCACATGGTTTACAAAAACAGACACAGCACTGCATTTGACCTCGTCTGCTAAGGTCAAGGCATTTTACCACCACACGACTTTCCTCACCTCCACAATATATACACTCAAAAGTGTTCACAATGTTTACACTGACATAGGGATAAACAGCTTCAGTTTTCTGTTCTAGACGGGTCAATTTTTCTTTGGTTTTTTTTTTTGTTTTTTTTTTCCTCAGCACAAATCTGAGGTTGTGGATTAGAGACAAGTCTGGGATATGAGACTCACAGGGACTGGCCTGAAAAGTTAAAGATATATGCCATCATTTTAAAGGAGAAATATATCCATATATGGTATGTTTATTTGGACTGGTACTGGCTTTATTTGCTTATGAAAAAATTCCACTGTAATTCTTTGGTTGGTTAATCAGTCTATCTTTCCAAAGAAGAACCTTTACAGGTTTTCCAGGGAGACAAGCTGGAGAACCCTTTATAATACTTTTTATTTCCCTTTGAGTGTGGCTTTCTGTGTCTTCTCAATACAGTTGCATGCACATAAATTGTGTACATTATATGTACATTCAACTATTGTCTGAGGTACAGAAGCCAAAGATACATTATCACACAAAAAAAGTTCTTCTTAGAACCTTTTGTCAATGGGAAACCTCTAAATTAGGTTTCTCTCCCTAGGAGACTCATACAATTTCTGAATTAAACCTTTATTTCCCCTAAAGAGCTTCTATGTGAAGCCTTTTCTGAAAGGTAAACTTTCTGCAGGGTGATTCTTCATATAACCATTAAGGGTTCCTCAGTTAGTGATTTTTTACACACACACACACACACACACACACACACACACACACAAAACTGTTGGAAGAATAATGCTTTTGTGCCTCGCATTCCTGTTGTGGGATTAAACAATGCATTGATCAACAGTGCACTGTAATGTGCATGCTGTAGGCTCTATATTCCATTTTGTTTTCTACAAGCTGATATATAGTCCGGAACACAGGTCAACCAGAAAAGATCCAGAATAAAAAAACAGTTGAAAGGGAGCAAATTGGCTCAAAATAAGCACGATGTACCAACTGTAGCCACATGAGGCAGTTTGGTGTTGGAACATAAACTGCGTTGAGAGAATAGCTCATAGGCCTTGTGCATTCAATTTTTGAGAATTTGCTGCCTCATTTGGTTGGAAATTGTTAGCATGTAGCTTTACCAGTTTTTATTTATTTATTTATTTTCATTTCCACTAAGGGCAATTAAAACAACAACAACCTGTGAAACTCCTGATTTTTGCCTTGTTGAAGACATATTTTTTTTAAACCCAGGTGTCCTTAAATTATTCCGACATTTTTTTTGCTAACCAGCCCCTTCTCCCATGAACTCTGTCTCTTAAACAAGTGGTTCTTAAAGTGGACCCCCTAAGAGGCAGTCAAGCTTAGCTAGGGGATCTGGGATTTAGAGTGAGTGAGAGAGAGAGAGAGAGAGAGAGAGACAGAGAGAGAGAGAGAGAGAGAGAGAGAGAGAGAGAGTATAGCTTGTAGCAAGCTATTCAGCTAGCCTCGAACGCATCGAGAATCGAATCGTTTTTTGGT
>JAOUWY010000045.1:9564758-9579793 GCA_025728095.1 Prietella phreatophila | reverse complement strand
GTGTTTTGTTTCATGCCATAGTGTTTTGCCTGGTTGTCTTAGTGTCTGTTTATAGTCTGCCCGTTTGTATTAAATGTTAAAATCTGCACCTTCTTCTGCCCACATCTTTCACACCGTGACACACACTATTTTGCTGGAAAACATTTCAATCTCTGTAAATGTATAGTGTTAATTAACACTACATAGTTTGCTAATGTATTAATCAGAAATAAATATCCTATAAATACCCAGCATTTACCATTATCTAGAATTAGTCTTGCTGTATAGACAATTATGCTAGCTTCTGAAAATTATGCTAGTATAACCTGGTTTTAGCAAGGAAATGTTAGCAAAATAGCAACACTTTCCTCAATATGCCATATCTAAAAGACTTAATGCCTTCTAGGTAAGCAAATTAGATTTTATACGTCTTTTCTTACTATAGATAGGCTCTGGTTTACTGATCAGATGGTCTGGGTTCAAGCCCCTGCACCGCCAAGCTGCCACTGTTGGGCCCTTGAGCAAGGTACTTAACCCCCTCTGCTCCAAGGGAGCTGTATCATGGCTGACCCTGTGCTCTGACCCCAGCTTCCTAACAAGCTGGAAAATGCGAAGAAAAGAATTTCACTGTGCTGTAATGTATACGTGACAAATAAAGGCTTATTCTTCTACATTGTTTAGTATAAAAAGGTCATGAATGAAAACCTGGCATGTTTTTTTTACACGGATAAACTTGATTAGATTCTTTAAATTGAAATGTAAATAAAATGTACAGTGCTAAAATCCATAAACACTAATGCTAGTTAGCAGAAAATCATTCTATGTGTGCATGAACATTTCACCATTAGTCATCATTACCATTATATCCTTGAACTCTAGCTGTCACTAAGTTGTTAAATAACTTTAATAAAGAAAGTCCTACTCCATTTCAGATAGAGGTGGCTTGTACTGCCATAATTGTTTGTTTCTGCCATTAGTGTTTGCACAAGACAAACATCTATTAAAAGTCTTTAAAGGAAAATGAGCTGTGTTGTGTTAGACCCCACTGATTCACTGTTATGCTTGATTGATCACTGACTCCCCTCCTTCACCACTGGCTCCTGGTTTAATGGCTCTCTTCACACCATCCAATTACCCTCCAGCAAATTATTTAGGCTTTCTCTGATGACCGAGAGCCACCGGAAAAATTTCTGAACTGGAATCTATCCAACTTAATGCATAAATTAATAGGCCAGCCTGTAGGAGAAAGAGTTATTCATGGCTTAGGCAGCTTACAGTGGCACGTTCCTGCACTATAGGGAGGCAATAAAAACAGTGTTATTGGTAAACGATAAACCTTTTCTCTATGATCCACCTGCCTGTTTATGGGTTATTGTGGCTTCACAGCAGACAGGGTGGGGATGATGAGCTGGAAAGTTTTAGACTAAGGGGAATATTGGAATTCTGGGTGGTCAGCAGATAGTAAAAGGAAGAGAGAGAAAGATAGACAGCAGTTCTTAAGGGAGTAGGTAGATTATGGAAGAAGGAATTAGGCATTGACAGACACATAACTGGTTTTAAATTTTTATCTATCGTGTTATTGATAGTGACTCAGGGCGGATCTATACAAGCTGACCTCGCTGTTGCACACTGTGCTTCCAGACAAAGTGTGGCATTGGCAGGCATTGACTATGAATGTAAAGTAGTCAGTATTATGCATGGTATATTTAAAGACGATACATGGTATATTTATGTCCAGAAAGGCATATGCGGAACTACGTACTGTATTCACATTATGTCTGTTCAACTGCATGCAATAGTTTGAAGTTATATTTGGTCATATTATTGATTTTTAGATGATTTTATGCATAGTTTGCATGAACAGCTTGATCTTACATAATGAGAGCTAATTTGAATGAGTTTGATAAATTGATTGCAAAAATCATGTGTGTTGTGGATAATTTGCTAAGAATAAATATGCAAATACCATCATGTGCAAAGTATGAGGAGAAAACAAAGTGAAAATGAGGACAAAGAATCCCCAGAAGATCAGTGAAGCTAGTCACTATAGTATCAGGCAGGAGTAATCAGCAAAAATTTATAAAGGTCCAGTAACATAAAATTCCTTGCTTTGGAAGGTCTGGATGAATAACTAACATGACCGAATGGCAGCAACAGCTACATTTTAATGGTTAAAAAATAATGATTTGCTTATGACTATAATTAAAACAAATCAAAGTGATTATGTTTGGTGTTGTAATGGCACTTCAGATGACCACTTTTGCTTAGTACCAGAGATTCTGAACAGATAAGGCTGTTGTGAATTTGGCATGATTGGTTTAGGCCCCAACAGAGGATCTGCTACAGAACCTGTGCTGGTTCATGTTTAAAAAACTCAAGTCACTGAATAAGAACTACTTTTGTTTATACCTTTATTGGTTCTGCTCCAGTATTTTAAAGTACTTAGTTTGATGTGCTAAAATGCTTTTGGTTCACACCTACCAATTGCCAACCCCTGGTATACATCACAGTATAAAGCCAATTGAAAATAAAAAAATAAAAATAAAAAAAACATCTACAAAAAAAATAAACAAAACAACAACATGCAAAACATTCAAAATACAATGTGAATGCAGAATAAAAGAGTTTGACATGAGTGTGTATTCTTAACACAGTACGTGTTAATATGATAAAGGGTTAATAATTTCAAGAAACATACTGAGTAATATTAAGTCATAATTTGATCATTTTTCTCATAAATAAAACGTAATAATGTTTTAATAGTTGTCTTAATTTGCACATTCAATTTCCCTTTCTTTTAGTGACTTTCAGGATTAGTAAATCACACTGAAATTCTTATTAATTGTTTTGTTTTTTTGTTTTTTATAGACACTGCATCACATTTAGTACCTTTTAGTAGAAATATGTACATTACATATTCACATTAACACAAAATGGTCAAGATTTGCTATGTTACTCCTTTGAACCATTGTAATTAGCCTGCATCAATTTTGTATGTTTTACACACACAAACCTATTAGTTAATTAGATAGGGCATAAAAGTATTATTTTTCATCTGTCAGAATTCAGACTAAACATCTAGAGATACATATTCTCAGAAACAAATTAAACCCACACAATGCAATGTTCGAGCTTAATTATTCCATGCTCCAGGATCTTCGAGTGAACAGTAATTAGGTACGTGTATCCCGTGGAGTGGTTTATCTATGATAAACAAAAAACACGCTCACACCTGAGATTGTCGGGCAAGGCCAACTACAATGCAATTCATCTCTTTTTTTCTGCCTTGTCAGCACTTGGAATTAAGTTGCCTCATCAGTTCTGGAGTTCCATATTTACAGCAAGTAATTAAGAGCAAGCACATTGGCTCAGTTGAGGACCAAGAAACTGGACCTGTGTTAAAACTTCCTAAAGATAGCATAGCACAAGCTGATTTTGGACTGATAATTTGCCCTTTATTGCTATCATGGGACCAAGGATTCCAGGTGCTAGATTGCTTAATAGAGGAATAGCTTGCTTAAAGGTGCTGTTTTTGGCTAATTAGCTAATTAGCACTGTACAAATGCTATTGTTCGATTAGGGTGTAGTTTACTGTTATTGTTTTTTCTTTGTCATCAAGTTCTTTGTTAACCATGTGAGCTTGAATATTAAGACTCATTTATCAAACTGAGTGCAAACAAATTTATTCGAAAATCATACTCGAGCATGTAAACAAAAAATTAGAGATGCACCAATGGCATTATGGCATCGGCCATCAGCCGATAGTTTAAAAACATCTGATGATCAGGGCCGATTATATCCTGTCAATCAAAAGAAGGCGGGGAAACACATTGATTTCATGCTGTGTGTAAAGTCTCTTGTGTGGAATGACAAAACTGCAGTTTATAAGCTCTGTAAGCTCTGCACTGCTAAAATTTTACACAGGATGCTGCAGCAGTGAAGCAGGAGTTTCAACACCATTACACTGTTGAAACATTTAAATGAAGAAAAAGTATATATTGCAAAAATATTTTTGTAGAGTGCAACATCTAAAAAAGTTTATATTATATATTACCAGTTTGCTGTTTAATTATGAAGTAGAAATGCTTTTGTTTGTGGTGAATGAATGTGAGTCTAATAGGAGTTATTTTTTAGAATTCAGTCAATATTAATATAAATTAATAACATTCAATAAATTAAGAAATCCTACTTTAATCTTCAGAATTTAGTTCATGTGTTAATGTTAATTAGAATAATGTGTTTTCTGTTTATGAGACCAGTTACTGTAAAACAGCTTATTAAAATAAAATAAAATAAATAAATAAATAAATACAATAAAATGAATAATAATAATAATTATTATTATTATTATTATTATTATTACTATTATTATTATTTGTTGTTGTTGTTTGTTTTTTGCATTTCTTTCAGAATTGTGAAATTAATTATAATTAATTCTGAAAGAAATGCAAAAAAATAAAAGCATTCATAAAATGAATGCTTTTATTTGATATTGATATTTTGATATTTATTTTTATTTGATATTTATTTGATATTTATTTTTATATGATATTCATAAAATGAATATCACTTTTTGATAGAGATGCAGCGATACTAAATTTCTCAGCCGATACTGATAACCAATTATTCAGAGCAATATTGGCTGATACGGATAACCAATAGTTGTTCCTTTTATGCATTCTTTTAAATTAATAATAATTATCGCTGCATCTCTATCAAAAAGTGATATTCATGAAATCCCAGTGAAAATAGAAAAAAAAATCATATGAAAATCTAAATATAAGGATTATTACTAATCATTACAATTAATATAATTTTTTATAATTGGGGAGTTACATCAAATTTTTATTTTAACAAGCAAGTTTAAATAGTGATCCATAAGAAATCCATAAATTAAGACAAATAAGACTAGCTATTTAATTTGACAAATCAAATCTAATGTGAGTCAGTTGTTCCGTGAACAACGTATATATACACACACTGTATAACCAAAAAACTTTTGTAAATCTGGTGGGGATTTTTTGTTGTTTATCTATAAATTTATTTATTTATTTTTTTTTACAAAAAAAATGATAAATGAGGTAGATTAAGTTGAGTCTTGGCAAAATTAAAATTGCTTCAATTTGTAGAGATTTGGACTTTACTCACTCTACACTCTGACCCCATTTGTAGGTTCATTTTTCATGTGATTTGAGAGCTTTGTCGACTATAAAACTGCATGCAATAATGAAAAAGATGCATTTGGTACTTGGACATTATCCAAGTTTTACTTATAAATGGGTAGACCTATGACCTTTACAAGTCTGGTTTAACTTCAAGGTTAGAGAGGGGACACAAATCGTCCTCCTTTATCTGCAGTGCATAAACTAGAAAGCAAGTGCAACAGCCTTCCTGTTCTGCCTCCAGCCTTGACACATCACACAACAATGATGCTCCTGCTGTTCTCTCTTGTTAAGAACAGTCAGAACACAGCTGCACTGCCTCAGTTGTGTGTGTGCGTGTCACCATCATCTTTTTTGCTCCAATTGCTCCCATCTCGTTGCACCTTGCGGCAGGTGATGTTCAAAAATAGATAGCAGTGTCAGATCGCGGCACACATCAGTGACCCATCAACACCAGCCACCAAAATCTTACCAGCATCTGATCCCTTTTGTTCACAATCTGAGAGTGACACATAAATTGTGCTCGAACCACATGTAACTGTAACTCAGAACAACAAGGTGTGCTTTTATTAGTGCCATGATGAGCTGTCGGACCTGACTACGAAACAGTATGAGTGCGTCAGAGCACAGAGCTACAGGGTGGGGGGGTTTGTTGAGGAATAGTGGAAGAACAGATTAGAAATATAATGGTTTGGAGGGATTTGACACTACAGGTCATGTTGTGAAGGAAAATAGGTTGACGTATTATATAAACATTGGTAGCTGTAGTGTGTAACTACTGTATAGTCATTCATTCACTGTGTGTGTATTGTTTAGATCAATATCAAGTGGTTTCTATATCATCGCCAAGGAAAACGTAACAACATAACGTAACATAACCTAATGTGACATATTGTTTGAAAATAAAATCAGTGTCTTTGTCTTAACATTAAAGAACTTTGACTTAACATTAGAGAAATATAAAGCAGTGGTAGCTCAGTGCTTTTACTACTGATCAGAAGGTTGTGAATTCAAATCCCAGCACTGCCAAGTGGCCACTGCTGGGCCTTGAGCAGAGCTCTTAAACTTCAATTGCTCAGTTGTATAAATTACATAAATGTAAGTCACTCTGCATCAGGGCATCTACCAAATGCCATAGATGTACATGTAAATATAGAGAAGTGTATAGATAACATTACTTGTCAATATTTATTAGATCACTTGTACGACTGAAATAAAAAAACAAGATGAAAATAGGCAATGGAGTGTCAAAGAGTCAAATCGAACAATCTGCAAATAATTTTAAAAGTAATGATAATTAGAAAGTGATTAAAAACCTTCCAACAGCATGGTGAACACTGGTGCAATAGAAAGTGGAACAATAGGTTGTACTTGTGGAAATAATTTACTTATCTTTAAGAAAGTTAACTTTTCTACTGTAAACTTTAAGAGACAAGCTTACACCTCCCCTCCCCCATTATCACAAACACTCAAAGGTGCCACGTTGTTACCATAAAACCCTGTATATATGCACACAGTTTAAACATTAGATTTGTGAAAGGGCTATATTTAGTACCCCACCACAAAACCTGAAGTACATCATTAAAATAGCACATTTGTGACCTCAACAATTCCAGAATTTCAGAATTATTTTCTATGGGTGTGTCATATCATGAAAATTTCTTCAATATATTAACAACAACAACAACAACAACAATAATAAGAAGAGGAATATGTGTTGATACTGCATAGTGAATAATTCACAGAATGTGTATAGCTCTGATTCTATATACAAAGGCTATGAAAAAAATCCTAATATTATGTGTAATTTAATAAGCAAGAGCCTCTTGCAATGTCCAATCAGAATTTGCATAACTACTATCTTAGGGGAAAATACATTTCAGGTCACAAAGTGTTGAGTGAGCTTTCATCATCAAAGTCTGTAACAGATCTCCCATTTCCATCAAAAGATGGTTTTAATGAGGAGAATAGTTTGGAGCATAAGGAAAGAGACTTTTAACGACCTGTCTTGTCGAGTTTAAAACAACAATCAGGGACCAATTAGCGAACATCCAAAGCTCTGAAATATGAAACATGAGAACCTGCAAGTATCTTACACACCTTGAGGTAACTGAAATGGTGTAATCATCATTTATTGTAATAAAGCTGTTTTATTTTAAATCCGACAGATGTGAAGTTTCACTCTTGCATCAGCTAAATTAGATGTGAGTGTCAATGAGGGCCTGAAGATCCTTCGACAAGCTTCACATCAGAGCACCGCAATCAAAACCTCATTCAATATTTGACTCGAGGCAAGTGATTGCAAGTCGTCCCTTGGCTCCATGTCAATAGGGTGGAGATTGGGGCTTCCCTCTGAGCTTTTATCAACCTAATGCTCCTTTTGAGCTCCTGCCATCCTCATCAATACACATAATGTCTCCTTGAGTATAAGAGTGAGCACCTTTTTCAAATCATACTCCTTCCCTTGCTGGCAAAAAGTGCAGTTACGTAATACACAATCACTGTAGCACAGCTGGGATTTTTCATCACCATGGTGATTGCAACATTCTCAGTGGGCTACAAGAGGCATTTTTAGCTATAGGAAGTGGAAATATCACTGTAGGCTTAAAATGTGAAGATGGCCTTTAAAAGGAGGATACTATCTATAATATCTTGAACTATAAATCTGTATTATGTCATCCTGCTTATTTCACGGCCTTGTCACTTGTCCATGTTTCCTCCCTCTACCTGATTTCTCCAGTCTGAGCCCTTGCAATCCCTACTACTTCTATGAAATTGCTCTGAAGCCATCAATGAAAAAGTGCCTTCTCTGAGTCAGGTTTCTCATTATGCAATAGCAGCCTGACTAAAACAGATGGTCAAGACTCAGCAGAGCCCGCGGCTGCCTGGCCAGCTTATAATTCCATTTAGATGCAATTTTCAGCACCCTCCTTGAAATTACGATGTGCATGGTGCTGGCTTCTTCCGCTTCTACCAGACGCAGTGTGGAGTAGATGAAGTATGGAATATGATTTACCTACTATGATTAGAATATTAAGATGACAAGCGAGGAAAAGTACTGATCTCAGACATCCAATTTAAACCTTACATTAGCAAACAGTTTGTATATGTATGTCATTATCTGGAAGATAGTGAAATTCAAGACCCACTGGATCAAATAAAGAAATTGATCAACACAATCTACATTATTTATTATTATTATTATTATTATTATTATTATTATTATTATTATTATTAATAATAATATTTTTTGGTTATCTATCCATCCATCCATTTTCTATACTGCTTATCCTACACAGAGTCTTGGGGAGCCTGGAGCCTACAGTATCCCAGAGGACTTGGGGCACAAGGCGGGGGACATCCTGGATGGGGTGCCAACCCATCGCTGCACACATTTGCAAACACACTACAGACTATTTAGAAATGTCAGTCTACAAAGCATGTCTTTGGACTGGGGGAGGAAACCAGAGTACACAGAGGAAACCCCCAATGCACAGGGAGAACATTCAAACCCCAAACTCTGGAGGTACAGGCAGACGTGTTAAACACTAAGCCATTATTATTATTTTTTTTTCGTTATCTGATTTCAGTCTTAGCCTAGTTTATCTTGTTTGCCATTCAGCAGACCATTTTCTTGTTTAGACCACTTTTTTGTCTCATGTTTTGGATAAATCTGCCCATTTTGTATTAAAGCTCTTTCCTGCAAAAGTACCCAATGTCTCCTCCTCGTCATGCGTGACAGAATACTTCGCCATTAAGATAGAGGCAGCAGGAGAGCAGTCACTCCGGTTTCTGTTTCCCAGCATTTGAATCCGTGTACTTTCCCCAACTGTTTCCCATGGGCATCCTGGCATCATTTGAAATATATGAACCTTTGAAAGCCCGTTGATCAGATTCTTTCTGCAATCCAAGCTTTATTTCTCCATCCTGGTGGGTCCCAAATCCAAAGAGAAGCAGTGGATGCGATTTATGATATCCCGATTCACTGGCCCAGAACACCAATGGGCGGAGCTCCTAGGTACCACAGTTGTCGCCAGTCTGAGAAGCGTGGCCAAGTTAGTGGATATAATGAAAGTGTATTTTAAAGCAGATCCTCAGTTGAGTTGGATTTAGAGAGCTTTTTTGGGAGAGCTAGCATGATGGCCAGAACCCTTCACAATGTATTACAAGATGTTCATCATGTATTACGAGAGTGAGCAGGTCGACCGGGCAGCGGTGGAGGTAATACAGATGTGCAGGACCAAAGGCGGCCGTAAAGAAGCCCACCTCCAATGTCCTATGTGCTGTAAACTTATGATAACTGAATCATACTACTGTTCCCAGGAATGCTTCAAGAGCAGCTGGCATACCCATAAACAGCTCCACAATAGAGCTTCAGATCTTCAGAACAAGACCCACAAGTTGGTCTCACCTGCCGAGCTCCAGCCAAAGATCAATGTGACCTCATCTCCAGAGCTACAGCCCGAGACCCAAGAGGTGGTCTCATCTCCAGAGCCCCAGCCTGAGAACCAAGAGGCAGTCTCATCCCCAGAGCTCCAGCCAGAGACCCAAGAGGCGGTCTCAAGTAAGAGACCCACAATATTATCTTCACAGTTTCAGCAAGAGACCCATGAGGTTGTCTCCCTGGCAGAGCTCCAACCCGAGAACCACGTGGTTCCATCCACCGAGCTACAGCATGAGGTCAACAAGGTGGCTTCCCAAGCCAAGTTCCTGTCCAAGGTCAACAACATGGCCTCCCAAGCCACATTCTGACCCAAGGTTGACAAGACTGCCTCCCAAGCAACGTTCCTTTTCAAGGTTCACGAGACGGCCTCCCAAGCCAAGTTCCTATCTGAGGGCAACAGTACTGCCTCCCATACCATCTTCCTGTCTGCGAGTGACATCCAACAACCAAGTTCTGTTCATATATGAATCAGCTGATACAGTCAACCAAGCTCTGTGTACAGCTGAGTCTGAAAAACATTAGTATACTTTATTTATATGCATTTATGGTGAAATAACAAAATTTTCGTGTCATTCCAGGTTCATTCTGACCACAAACAATATCACTTTAATTCAGCAAGTGCAGCACAACAAAAATAGACATGGTGCAGAAACGATCTCTGCATTCCTGCACCGCTCCTGCAACACACTGCACATGCCACATCCGTATGCAGTTTGAATACTCTAACCTGTTAACATGGGCACAGAAAAAAATACACACTGCATACTATCTGCAAACGAAGTATATGTAAACCTGGACTAACAACTCCCAACTCTTCAGCTCAAAACTACTCACAATCCAACCGAAAATGAAAATAGTACCAAACATGTAAACCACCAGTGGAGCTGACACCAAATGTTTTTTATAAGTTTAATCCAACACAGTCCTGTAAGATAAAAAGCGTGAAGTGTACAGGCAAGTGAATATATGACTATTTTCAAGAGAAATCCCAAGAGCAATGACAGAGTGTGAAAACTGAGGTGGTAAAATTAATTAACCTGTATTCATGATGCAGTAAAGAGAGTTTGTTTGTAAGCACGGTTGAACAGATGGGCCGTTTGTACTTATACAGCTCTTGTGGGCCGGGCCTCCGAACTGATTTTATATATATATATATATAAATATATATATATAATTTTT
The DNA here is from genome assembly GCA_025728095.1 of Prietella phreatophila. Classification (NCBI taxonomy): domain Eukaryota; kingdom Metazoa; phylum Chordata; class Actinopteri; order Siluriformes; family Ictaluridae; genus Prietella; species Prietella phreatophila. The sequence goes on along the minus strand of JAOUWY010000045.1, from coordinate 9,569,029 downwards.
TTTTTAATGGAAAAAGCTTTAAGTCTAGGTTTGCTGGAGCAATTAAAATAAATAAAGTACAATTCATAAACACATTGAAGAAAAGGAGCAAGAGAAGGAGGAGACATTTTATTATTTATATAGTTATTTATATGTAAATATCTGAATAAAAATCTTTATATCTGTAGAGAAACATTGACAAAATAGAGGAGGATTTCATTTTGGATCAATTCAGATGAATAAACTGTTAAGAAAATCTGCGACCACTAACCATTTCCCTCATCAGCTATTCATAACTGTAAATGTTACCTTGTGCAAATTCTTTGAACTCCATAAATGTTAGACAGTGTTGTCTGTGCTTGAGATTAATTCAGTGACATATTAAGCATTAAATGCTTTTGCATAATCCATAAAACAAAAACGGAACATAAACTGCACAGTCTTTAATTAAATATGCCACTAAATAGGCTACTATTTTTACACTTTCCATAGATATCACCTGGTTGTATCAAATCCTTGAAAACCTCTGCATAATTGTTATCTCCCGTGGGATCTCATGGCATAGAAGCTAAGCTCGGCCAGGTGGCGAACCCGATTGTGACGACTTCATTTAATGGGAGTTGAAATCCGCACCTGAAGACATGAAGACAGCTACAGCATTGAGTTGTAATCCTCATCTTCGCATGCCGGCACAGATGCAGCCTATAAAGCAGCTAATGGCGCCAGATCGAATTGAATGGCCTAGAGTCTAATGAGTAATTACAGAGACTGAAGATTGTATACGCTTTCCTTTCTGGGGGGTTGGCTGTGGTTATGCCTTAATTAGCTCTTTGTTAGGGTTCGCACCGGCTCTGTGTCCACTGATAAGCGAGATCAAAACAGAGCTGTCTCCAACCGGTACAAGCTTTTGCTGTCTCTTATTGCTAACTCAAATCCAATTTCACACTATTAGTATAAGCGTTGACACATGCATTGCTCTGAGTGAGTCAGAATCTGTTATTATAACACCTTTGAAACCATTTTAAATTAGACACAAGTTTTCTGTCCAAAAATAGTTTCTTTCACTATTACTGTGTGAGATGCAACATTATTATAATTAGACCTGTGGCTGTACCACAACAGTATCTGAATCTGAAACAGTAATGAGTAACTGTAGTGTTTATAGCAAATTAGAATCTCAGCCCTACTTTGTGTAGTATTAATGAACAAATTATAAATAAATAAATTCTACCTGACAGATTATAACAAAATCATATGATAAAACCTTACAATTCTTGGAAGTTTTAAGTATGTGTTTATGGCTAAACATGGCTGTTTTATAAATAGGGTTGAGAGGGTTACTTTAAAAATGTATTCCGTTAGAGATACAAATTACTTCATAATATGAAAGTAATGTAATCTGATTATTTTTGGATTACTTCAAGGCCACATATGTAAATAAAGTCAAGAGAAAAGCAATGTGATATAAAATATTTTTATTTAGAGCTTATTTTATGCTTAAAACATGTTCAATGTTTGGATTTGTTTTAATGGAATAAATAAATAAAAGATCACTGTCCCTGTTGCAGGTAACATTACATCACAAAAGCTAGAGTAACCTCTTTTCTAAAAAGAGGACACCTTGTTGTTGTTGTTTTTTTTGTAGTTTTTATTTTTTTATTTTTTTTTGTTTATTTGTTTGTTTTTGTTGTTTTTTTTTGGGGGGGGGGATTGGTCTTAACATTCGAAACAGTGAATGCAGACGTTAATAAACAGAAAAAGGCACACTATTAGATCACATAAATATACATAAATAAAATTGGTTTCACTTTTCCCACATTTTACATTTTTTCCAAGGACAAAAACATTACATGCCTTGAGTGTACCTTCTGCCACCATTTACACATTTGAATGACCATGTAATATGAAGCAATGTGATAACATGAAATTAAAAGTTACCTTATATGGTCATGGGCATTGTTTCGACTCAGGACAGCTGTCATTTGGTACTATTTGGATGCCGTACACAGCAGCGTTTCACCTTTACACGTTCGCTGCAAGTAGGCTAATGGATGAAAGGCAGGCATTTGGCCAATAGTTGCTGTAAGCCTTTTAGAATCAGCCAATTGGTGTGTCAGAAGGCGGGATGAAGAGGGAGTTAAAGCAATGCAAAGATGCCTGCACATGTTGCAAAATTAGACCATACGCACCATAATGAAACTAAAGCCGAATCCTGAATTTGTTCTCTTATGTTGACACTTTTTTAAAGTCCGAAAGAGGACATGTCTGAGAAAAAGAGGATATTGGGTCAACATACATAGCATTTTGGAGACCAATTTGTTTTACTTTCTACTGAAATGTGAGCAACGACTGACAAGAGTGAACCAGATCTATAATCAAGCAGTTGTGTGTATTGTTATGTAAAAAGATACATTTCATTGGTTTTAAGTGAAAAAAAATGATAATAAAATAATCCTGATAGTAGTCCCATTTTTGTTTTGTATCCTGATTACATAATGCCATTATATGTATTCCTTTACTACCCAAGCCTGTTTATGAACATAATGCACATAAGCCTGACTTTCATTAATACTGGTGATATAATGTTATATGCACTATGTTTAATCATTTCTAAATGCATTTTTAACATTGATTTCAATTGAAATATATTTTATCAAGTATAAAATGCTTATGATGCTTTATAACATGCAACCAATGTACTGTATGGAGGGGCCTTCATTTGACCTTCATTAAAAAAAAAGTGTTGATTCTAGGTACAGTTCTTTACATTTTGCTTATTGGTGTTGTGATTCATATTTCACTTAATGGTAAAAGCTTAAAGAACAAACCCACCAAAACTGATGAAATTTCATTTCCATATTGTTTTCATAAATTTCTAAGCATATTGACAAAAAAAATGAAATTAAACATTTCTACTACCCTGAAGAAGGAATAAGCAGTAGAAGATGGAGGGATGGATGAAACATTCCTACTTAAAAGAAAAAATACTATAATGTGCAATAAAGTGTAATAAACTAAACAAACTCAATATCTGGTGTGACGACCCTTTGCTTTTTTTTGTCTTAAATAATAATCCACGGTACAGTTTCTGCAGTTTTATAAGGAAATTATCTTGTAAGTTTTACTGAGCATCTTGCAGAAGCAGCCACAGCTCTTGTGTGAGATTTTGACTGTCACAAATGCTTCTTATTTTCATGAAAAACCCAGCAGCCTTCATTATGTTTATTTTTTTTGTCTGAAAAGTGGTCTCTTATATAATATGTTGCTTTCTTTACTGACATAAAAACATTTTTTCTGTAACATTGACAACTTTTTTCGAAAAGAAATGTTTGTAAAACTAAAATGAGAAAATTATTTAATATTCTACTTCAATTTATGCACAATGATCAGACTTCCATATAATAGCTCATCAATAAAATATTGCTATTTCACAGGGGAAAAGTGCACATTCATTATAATTTTATTGATGAAATGTCAAAATTACACAATGTCTGTACCTATGCACCCATGTGTGAAATGATGCTGCTACACTGTACCTCCTGGTACAGTATATTTGATAAAAATGACGTCCTATAAAAATCTGATTATTTTGATAAAAACATAGAATAAACAAAGTCAGTGACAACCCACTCTTAATCTTTCAGTACAAATTTTTATTTTGTCTAAGGAAATGAGCTAGAGAACTTAAATGTGCTTGGAATTTTGGCTGGAGTTACTAGTAAACTAGCTGTTCAAGAAGAAAATCTGTATCTTTTGAGTTTTCTGCATTTATTCCAAACTTTGGATTGAGAGAATTTCTGCAGACCTTTTCTTTTTTCTTTCAATCCACATCACACATTTTAGCAGTCAGAATATATACGGTTTACTTTCCTGCCATGTGTGGCATCATAATTATGACAGTGCTGTGTCAAAAACTGACAGCATCAGATAAAATCATGAGCTGTTTCTAAATTACAAGCAGTAAACAATCTGTTATTCAAATGCAGCCAGGCATTCCAGTTATCTGAAAATTAAGCATAATCACTCAGTACAGCAAGGAAATTAAAAATGACAGCCATCATATGATTATGGCAAGTGAGTCGATCTGTATACTATTCACATAGACAGATCTGTCGTTCTGAATTTGGAAGTACATGTTGCATGATTTCCTTCATTATTTCTGTACAACAGCCTACATGACATCTGCATGGCAAGAATAGTATATTTTTAATAGCTCTTAATTTTTTCTAATAGTTACTTCATATGGATGTTGTAACAGCTCTTAATTTACCACCCCCCCCCACCCCAAAGAC
>JAOUWY010000045.1:9529099-9540983 GCA_025728095.1 Prietella phreatophila | reverse complement strand
CCCGTGCTGCGGGGGTTTCCTCCGGGTACTCCGGTTTCCTCCCCCAGTCCAAAGACATGCATGATAGGCTGACTGGCATGTCTAAAGTGTTTGTAGTGTATGAATGGTTGTGTGCAAGTGTGTATGTGATTGTGCCCTGAGATGGATTGGCACCCTGTCCAGGGTGTACACCGCCTTGTGCCCGATGCGTCCTGGGATAAGCTCATCAAGCAAACTCTGCTGAATTCTGAGGAGCTTGTAATTTTTTTACCACAGATATGGGCCAAGATGTGTCAAGTGACACAATCACATTCAGTCACTTTGATTCATGTACGTCGAACATTAGCACAGCAAAAAGCTTTCATTTACCAAAACATCACAGTGAAAAACCATGCAAAATAACCTTGTGTAGTTTCACCAGTTTCACCAATAGTGTTCAACAAAAAAAAAAAACACAAAAACACAGCAAGTTGCATCGCAAATGTTGAAAAACGCTACAGCAAAATCATGGCTTCAACGATCACAAAAAGTTCCTGCATGGACTGACTTATGCAAACATTTACATTTAACTTCACTAAAAGTTTGATAAATGAAGCCCAGTGTGTGTGAATGAGAGGTTTAGCAAGCATGTATTTGAAGTCTGTAAGATGGTACTGTGTTAGTGTTACTTCACTGATTTATTTGTTATACATTAATCTTGGACTTGGACTTAAATAAAATCCAAATTGACTCACTTGGTTGCTTGCTAACAAACAACCAATGGATTACACCCCTGTGGTGCTGAACTGGAAAAGCCACACAATGGCAGTTTCATGCTAATTCCCAGTAATAACCTGTTCATTGTTAGCCACGTCAGCATCATTTGTTGAGCATTGATTAATTTAATTGTTGTGCTTGTGATCAATCAATTAATTCTTTTTTCCTTAGTTCTCTCTCTTTTTCTTCCAAACTGAACTCCCACTAAATGGCCTTAGGCTCTTGCCTGCTGTGCTACAGACGGCTAGATTTGAAAGAGCGATCTTATGAACTAAAAGGCTGAAGCAAGGCGAACAGTCCTTCTGGAAAAGTGATCTGAGGCTCAGGGCAGCCCACACCAGTTCTCAAAATAACAGTGAGGGTAAAGAGTGAAGTATATGGAGTCAAAGTAGAGCGGAGGGACAGAAAGTTGACTGTCCATTACCATGCTGAGTAAAAGGGAGGGAGGTAAAAATGAGAGAAAGCTGACAAAATTGAGTATGCGCCGACATGCTGTCAGCATCCAGATCAGAGGGCTTTGAACTACTCTGCCTTGAATTTTCATCCACAGGATAGACGTGAAAAACTTTATTTTATTTTTTATTCTAGGCATGGAGGGACCCACATGCGCTGACAGTATAGTAATTTTGTGAGTGAAGTTACACCATCTGTTACACCTACAATCAAACTTTTATTTCATTCTTCTATAGTACATTATACAATTACAAATACATTATTCCATTATATTATTATTGCAGGCTTTTTATCGCGGACTTCCTTTTCCTTAAGGTAGAAAATAAACTGCGCAAGTCTTTGAAAATCTCCACTGTTTATTTATTCATGAAAGTATTATTGCACTGCAGAGCATAATCAGTTTGCATCAGCCTGGTTTTATCTGTATTGGCTGTTGTAAAAACACTGCTGTCAGATTTTCTGCAAACTTGGTGTGCAGTTAAAGGAAATCTCCACCCTGAAACACATTTAATACATTTATATTGAATTATTTATGATGTGCTTAGTGATCCTGGTGCTAATTTTCTTGTTGGCACTGTATTTTCATTATTTCTATCAGAAGTTTGTGATTGTGTGTCGTTCTGATGTCATTGGGATAATGTCTGTGTTTCACTGTTTCTGCCTTTGAACTCAACATTTGGATATTCATTGTCATATTAATGAGCAATCCAACATGGAGATAGCAAATGATGGACTGAAAGTGCCAGAATGCAAAGCAGCTACACAACGCAGAGTTATAGCAGTTAGTGATCTACAAGATGATGAGCACTACTGTGGTAAGAGCAAGAAAGTTGAAGCTTTGAAACCTGCTCTGTTTGAGCAGAGTGTACTGATGAGGAAGTGAGACAGAATAAACACTGAAGCACTGCTGCATCACTCTCTTTTGGTACAGATAAAGCAATTCCCATTGGCGCCACTGTCAACAGTAAGCCTGTCACGATTGTTACATCATCGACTTATATGAAATATGGACATGACCTCAATCATTTCTACTGCCCTTTGTTTTTACCTGCTTGTTTGTTTACATTAATGAATGCCACCAATATGTTAGCCATTCATGCTGCTTCTGTCCTGTCATCTGCTCTAGGGCTGTCAAATTAAAATTCCAATTTGGAATATTCGTCAAATTTAATATAAAGATGCACATTCGTATGCAAAAACTGTGCATTTCAATTTATGTGTAGCAAGCACTACGACCAATTTTAATTAAAATATACTGTTGAAAAAAAATCCACACAAGATATTGTCAGTGCACTAACAATGTTTTTTGAAGAAGAAAAATCTAGGAATAATATAGTGTTTCAAATAATCCAGTCATAGTCAATAATGTTGTGGATCTACCTGATTAAGCCGCGTGAGCTGAAGCTGCACAGTGCATGAATTGACTAAAATTAATAAATCACGAAATTTAAAGGATATTTTCATCAAAGACATTTTTTTTTTGCCAATGCCAATGTCTGAATATTCTTAAGAATTAAAAGTTCATTGCTGTTTGAAAGGGTGTACTTGTATTATTATGCTATTATATTATCTTTATATAAGTGGTTTAAAATGGTCATAAAATTACAATAATATCGTTTATCGCAATTATTTCTGGACAATATATTGTCCAACAAATGCAGTAATCGTGAACGTTGAATGGCATTGTGGGTATATATATGAAAACCTTATGGGGAAAATAGACCAATATGTACAGTGCACCCCACTAATATTTGCACCATTGGTAAATATGGGCAAAGAAGGCTGTGAAAAATTGTCTTTATTGCTTAACCATTTGATTTTTTTTTTCAAAAAAATTCACAAAAATTCTCTGCCCTCATGGATATCAAACAATTGTAAACAAAAACACAGGTTTATCAAAAGAATATTTGGCAAATATTGGTGTGCAACAATTATTGGCACCCTTTTGGTCAATACTTTGTGCTACCTCCCTTTGCCAAAATAACAACTCGGAGTCTTCTCCTATAACGCCTGATGTGGTTGGAGAATACATGGCAAGGATTGTGAGACCATTCCTCCATACAGAATCTCTCTATCCTTCAAATTTCGAGGTCCATGCTGGTGAACTCTCTTCTACAGTTCCCTTCACAGGTTTTCTATGGGCTTCAAATCAGGGGACTGGGATGGCCATGGCAGCACCTTATTTTCAGTGCTTGTGCTAGTTTCTTGTAACCACGTCCCAGCTTGTGAAGCTCAACAACCTTTTGCTGCACAACACAGCTATATTCCTTGGTCTTACCCATTGTTATAAATAACTAAGGGAATTTGGCCCATGTGTTACCTCATATTAATAGTCCCATGAAACAGGAAGCCATGGTTCAACAATTTCCTGTTCCTAGTCACTTTAGGTGTACTATTTAAAAAATATATATCAATAGGAATATACATCAAATATATTTTTCTCATGTGAATTCATAGGGGTGCCAATAATTGTTGCGCACCTATATTTAGCAAAGTGTTGTTGTTTTTTTTTTTTTATAAACCTGTGTTGTATTTGCAAGTGTTTGATATCCACGAGGGAAGAGTATTTTTGTGATTTTATTAAATCAAAAGGTTAAACAATAAAAACAATTTTTCACAGCCTTCTTTGCTCATATTTACCAAGGGTGCAAATATAAATACACACTCCACTTAAAATAGTATTACATTAATAGGTTTTGGATCTCATTGAAGATCACATATTTAATTGTGAAAATTATTATATATTTTTTTCCTTTCAGGTTGTGAGCTCAAAATTTATTCAAACTACTCAGCAGTGTTTTGGTATTGCATTCTGTCCTACATTCAAATCGCACTAGATAAAAGCACCTACTAAATGAATAAATGGAAATCTAATTGTGTCACAATCCAAAAGAAAAAACAAAGCTGAAATTCTTGTCTGTTTATTGTACACCTTATTTCCCTACAAGATACCTGCTGTTGCTTGTTAATTATCTGTTCTTATATCCAATCAAATAGAAAAAAGGATACAAAAACACACCGCCTTGTCTTTGTTCTTCTAGATTGAAGACATGCATAGTGATTGGGGTGTGTGTGTAGGGGGGTGGGGTTGAGTTGAAGCAGGTTTCACTGTCTTATTCACCCTATAGAGACTAATTATTTTCTCCCTGCTCTCTCTCCTCCTTCATGTATCACTCTATATTTAAGAAAAGGGTCTTATAAGGTGGAGGACACACACACACACACACACACACACACACACACACACACAATTCTGTCTTTTCAAGTTTCCATAGCTTTTTTCCCCCCGTCTCGACACTTGGTGTTATTTTAATTTGCTGACACCTTCAGTTATTTATGCACTCGCAACTCTCACCTCTTGCTGTCAAGATTTGGAACAGTAATGGAACTGTCAATAGCTTTAAGTGAACAAACGTGCATTTGTTTGAGCCATGCGCTGGCACCTTCCGCCTTGGCCGCTTGCATTAATTAAACCATTTATTACTTCACCATAATGTCAACTCTGAAAAAGTGCCTACATGCGAGCAGGCAAATATGCAGCGTGCACAAAATGCAACATTAACATCATTATGCAATAGCTGATGAAAAGTTAAGAATAGATTTCAGTGTGAGCCTTCACTTTCACAGCTTCATTAATGCATTTAGTTTGGCAGAAGTTGCTAAACTGGAGAAAGTTTCCCGAGCATCTCTGGGTGACGACTAATTTGCAATGCGTCTCACAGAGTTTCTCCCACTTCCATGCTAATGATTGATAATGTTTTATTAATGTTTAGATATTCTCTGCTGAGGATCTAAACAAATTGTGGCAATTTAGTCTAGCCCTTGCCGGGTATCAATCATAAGCCGGTTGGGATGATCATGCATCAATGCCACTTTCTTACTCTCCCAGTCCCTCTGAAGCTTGAAGCTGCTGTGTATTTTTAACACCAGCAAATCACTCCTCTACATTTCCCTTCTCTCTCAGTCATTCTTTCACTGTCGTGTCTTTCACACACACATGCACACATACAGACATCGAATACAATACTTTCTATAAATGGCATCCTGTGAATACTTCTTCATTGTCTATATAAATGACAAATTAATTGACTCCTTAACGCAGCCATTTTTAATCAGATAAAATGTCAAAAACAAAAACAATGCCATTATTGCTGCATTTGTTGTGTGTATTATACATGCAGAACACATACATTCAAACATTAAATATATATTCCAGCAATTGTCAACCTTTTTTCCCCATGTAACCTGTCTTTAGTATTTCACCATTTCCCTTTACTGATAAAAGGACTACAACAAAGTTTAAATGCTTGAAATTCACTTAGTCTAAAGTCAGTTTTTGAGGTAATACATGATGAGTTGAAAAGATTTGTTGGTGTAGCGTTCATGAATTCTTCAGTCAAAAGGTAGTTGTGAATTAAGCTCCAATTCTTTTTCAGTTCTCCTGTATGAAAAAAGAATACCTGGTTATGAGTTGCCAGCACAGACACAATCATAGAAACGCATCAATTTCACATTTATGGTGCATTAAAACTATGAGCCTTACCCCACGTTCACACTAGCAAGTGACATGTAGCTCATGTTGCTTGTAGGCACATAGTGAACACTTCTTGTTGCTTGTGAGATGCACTGTAGAGATAGTTCTTATGAAAAATGGTAGAAGCCAAAATGTAAATACTTCTAAAGCTAGAGAAGTATTTAAACACAAATTAAATTATGCAATAATCCATGTGAAAATTGTTTGATTTAAATGGTATGTGTTAGGTTTTGCTGGCAGATTAGCAAAGCAAATCCAGTCCAGTCCAGTTTTGGTGACCCTGTGCCCACTGCAGCCTCAGCTTTCTATTCTTAATTGAGAGAAGTAGAACCCAACGTGGTCTTCTGCTGTTGTAGCCAATCTGCCTCAAGATTCAAAGTGTTGTTCATTCTGAGATTCTTTTCTGTTCACCACAATTGTACATAGTGGTTTTCTCAGTTACTGTAGCTTTTCTGTCAGTTTGAACCAGTTTGGCCATTCTTCGTTGACCTCTATCATCAACAACGTGTTTCCATCCGCATATTTGTTGTTCACTGCATGTTTTTTTCTTTATTGCACCATACTGAGTAATCGCTAGAAATACATGAAAATCCCAGGAGATCAGCAGTTATATAAATACTCAAACCAGCCCATCAGGTACCAACAATCATGCCACAGTCAAAATCACTGACATCACATTTTCCCCCTCAACTGATAGTTGATAGTTGACATTACCTGATGCTGTTGGCCCATATCTGCATCATTTTATGTACTGCACTGCTGCCAGACAATTGGCTGATTAGATAATTTCATGAATGAGTAGGTGTTCCCAATAAAGTGCTCACTGTGTGTATTGTATTTTTATTTTATTTTATTTTACACCAAAACACAAATATTTGGTGAACAAGCCAGCAAATATAAGAAGGTGGCAGAGATCATATCCTATTGTTTGTTTGTTTTCTCCTATTGCTTTTACTCTGACCTGAGCATGTGCCTTGCATATCCCTTATTCCAGAATCTCACTATGACATCTCACATCTCTGCATTTAGGTCTATGAATCTGATCCCACTGAGGCAGAGGAAAGAAAAAGCTCCAATCACAATCTCCATCTTATTTCCGAACTTGCCCTGACTGTCAAATAGATACTCATATTTTATTTATTATACTGGATTAAAAGTGCAATCACTAACATTCATTTTATTTCATTTTGTTGCATGTCCTCAGAATGTCAAGCACAGTTCAACAATACAATGAGAATCTTACCAGCAAATTTGAAATATAATTCAAAGTGTACAAGTTATCTTTAAAGAGATTGTATACTGAACACTTGCCACAATGACTACGTTTACATGGACAGCAGTAATCTAATTATTGACCTTATTCTGAATAAGACAATATTGTTATTAAGGTGTTTACATGAGTTGCTTTTAGAATTCTCATTTCATGTACCCATTTTACATATTATAGAAAATAGAGCGATTAACAGTCCGTGCCATTACGTCCCCACACCACGCCGTCTGACGTCCCTCCCGAGTTGCATGTATCAACATAGAGTTTGTCTTTATTATGGTACCGTATACTGTTTTGGGTGTTTTTATTTACATGTTTTACGAATGCTTCAGGCGTAGTTAATTATTTATCATGCTGTACGTGCCAATAGACGACAGCTTGAAGCTGTCGGCTGCGTAACCAAACCGCATATTTAACTAATATATAGTAGCCGAGATATATTAATTTCACCTACTAAATAGTAGGTAAGTACGTGGTTTCGGATGCAGTCATACTCTCTTGTTTGTTATAAAATGGTTGCTGGTTGAGCACTGCCGTGTGTGATCGTGTCCTGTCGTAAAATGCGGTGAAAACTCCTACACGACGTTAATAGTGTGATTAAGGTGTGTACATGTCTATAATACACATAGATAATGCAACTAAAATAGGAATACTCCATGTCTTAGTTCGATTTGTGTTTACTTCGAGTACAACTTTAATTAGATTAAGGTAATAAAAAATTGCCATTTACATGGTAGTTTCTTAATCAGAGTATTTGTCTTATTCTGGTAAATATTGGATTATTGTTGTCCATGTAAACGTACTGATTGTCACATTCACATTCTAATAATTCACTAGCCTTCAGGTTTTCATAACAGATATTTCCTTCTCTGTATTACACAATTACTACCCTCACTTCTGTACCATTAACATGCTTTTATGCCCTTGTGTTGTTCATAACTTCCAATCCATTGGCCTATCTCTAGGGATGATATTTATGCCGATTAAGGCATTTTTTAACTGATTGGTATGGGCTTTATTAAGCACTAACCTAAGCCCGATACTTAGTTTCAGCTTTTTTCAACTCTTTTCAAAGGATGTTTCCAGACTCATATACCTCCTGGTCATGAAAAATGCATGACGGATAATAAGGAGTTAAATTAATTTAAGTGTTCATTAGAGACATTTAGCCAAGCATATCATGTTTTATCTGATAAATTTGATTGCAACAGAACATATGGTTAATAATCCATAGCTGTATATAATCACATTCTCCTTGTTATCAAATGACCTTTAGGGTTCAATGGGCCTTGTGATCACAACTAAGAAGAAAAAAAAACCTCATCTTTCATGTTTCAGTAAGCCAGTGACAAGTCATTACTGTGTTGCCTGGGGTGATCAAAAGCTGGATTCCTAGTCTAAGGTTGACTTGGGTCTTTGCCAAGGTGGTGTATAAATATATGGGATAGATCATCAAGAGCTGGCAGTTTGCAGTGAAATCATGACTACTGTTACAACTGACGACATCTCTCAGCATGTAGCACTAAGGAAGCCATGGGTACAGCTGCTTGATGGAGAAGTTATTCCACTGAAAGTGGCACCTGGGTCTCATTTTGGCAAAGAATGGTATTGCTGTATGTCAGGATGGTAGATGTTGAATCTTTATGACTGGTATACTGAGTATGCTCACCAGGATTGCATGATTACTGTCAGGAATTGTTTTGCAGAGTACAATGCCACCGGTACCACTAACATTTAGTTCCCCCACAGCAAATCAGTCACATCCAGACTATCTATTCATACATTTATCCATTCATTCATTTTCTGTACCTCTTATCCTACACACGGTCAGAGGGAGCCTAGAACCTATCCCAGGGAACATGGGAGCATGAGCCACGGGACACCCTGTACAGGGTGCCAACCCATCACAGGGCAAAATCACACACACATTTACACACAACAGACAATCTGGAAATGCCATTCAGCCTACATCACATGTCTTTTGACTGGGGGAAGAAACCGGAGTACCCAGAGGAAAGCTACAGCCAGACTATTGGAACATAAAGTAGTGTTTAGAGATCATATTACATAAACATCCTAACAGTAAAATCTTAAATGATGAGAAGCCATGTAAGATCATGTAATTCAGCTAGCTATTACATGATCAAATTATATGTTCATGATCTTCAGTCCAGATTGAAAGAGTGTATTACAGAAGCAGATTAACATGCTAGAACATGATGCCGTTTTGTCATATGGCCAAGGACTGATGCTGAGGTCTGAAGATGTCATAAAATGAACCCAGGAGATCAGCAGATTCTGCAATATTCAAACCAATCTATCTGGTACCAACCATTCTTCCACATTCAAAGTCACTGAGATCACATTTCCCCCCCTTTCTGATGTGTGAATATTAACTGGAGCTTTGACCTGTATCTGCATGATTTTATACATTATGCTGCTGCCACAGTAAGATCATTGCCAGTACTGATATGTGGTAATGGTCTGGATAAGGGTAAGGGTTCAACTTTTCAAAAATCATTAGCATGTTAGCATTAAGCATTTGAAAAATATGATATTTGGCCCGCCTTGCAGCCTCCCAATGTGGGATCAATAAGGAAATAATGATTGTGTGACTTAATAAGCCACTTAAACTGCTGTTAAAATAATAGATACAACCCTAATGAAATTTAAAAGGTAATGAACATTTTTATCAGTGTGCAGTGGTGATGCTGTTTTATTAGCAGTGAGAATTAAAGTAGTTACTAGAAAGAGACACTTCAACTGACTTCAAAATAAATGAAACCTTGTTGATTAGTAATGTATGTAACACTGCGGCTGAGTATTATCTCTTATTTTTAAACTTATTTAAGTGAAGACTCTTCAAAGACAAGAGTATGACTTGGCAAAGTGTCAATCACACCCATACTTAATATATAATTTATCTTCATTAGGCTCAATTATGTAATGAGTCAGGCATCTTGTCCTGTCAGTGGTCTCAGCTTTCAAATCTGACTTTGAAGAATCGCCACAAATGTGCGGTTCCCATTAATAAAACATCTGTTCTGGCTTAATGACTGGCTGAATTAACAAGCTTTGTTCATTATGACGCTTGGAAAAGGGGCCTTGACGTTGCTCTATCATTTAATGACATTAAAAAAGTCTCCATTATAACTGACATTATTCCAAATTCATATGGCAGTAATTATGGGGATGACAAATCCTTGCACATCTAATGTCATGCATGATGTTTAATAAATTACATTGCTGAAAGGCAGACAGGGATAACCGTAACAATATTACGCATTACAATATGTCTTTATAATATCATCACATTTATTACTCAGATCCCCCTATAACCTACCACATTTAATTGACTGGAACTGATCAATCTCACTAGGTCACAGCACAGCTGGATTCAAAAATCAGATTGGTCAACTCTGAAAGTAGTGCCAGCTACAAGGTAAATCACAGATTTACAATTTATTATTGTTTCCATAGCATCAGCTCATTCACAGGGATTGTATGGTTACATGCCACATAATCTAAACCTAATAATGAACAGATTTTTAAAAAATGAGCTTTTTTTATTTTATTTTTTTTTACCAATCAATGCTAATTGATATGCTGAAGTTTTTTCTAAGGAGATGTTTATGTAACATTTATGGAAGAAGTCTCCAGTGTCAGTGCTGTCAAGGACAGAGAATTTATAACTTTCTGGTTTCTTTGCATCTTATTAACTTCAAGAGAGAGAAAAGAGACAGGCTGGTGAGGGAACAACTGTTTATAGTTGCTATAACATAAGTGCTAAACTTAACTGTGTTTCTCAGACATTCCACAACATAGAATATGACTACAAAATGATTAAAAATGTATGAAGTGCCTTTAACCAATAAAACAAATTGTTATGGTACAAAAGGAATAAAATATGTTGTGCTGTAATAGAAAAACCATCAACTTCAGAACTTCAGGGTTGTAACAGTGGTGTAATGACCACCCTGTTGTTCCCCCATTTGCCTATAAGAGTGCACCCTGTTGTGATTTATTCCTTGCTCAAAGCATCCACAGATTCTGCATGCTCAAAGAAATGTACTAGAGAAACTAAAACAGGCCCTGGATGATCCTTTTCCAAAAAAAATAAAAAATAAAAAAATACATAAAAGACTTTTAATTTCCATAAGAAACAGGAAGATATTTTAAGAGCAATCGAGATAACATTAATGACACTACTTATTGCATTGCTCTCATAGTTGCTATGGCAGCAATGCGGTTAGGAAATATGAAAAAACTCATTTACACTCACTGCAACCCCATGGAATACATGAGGTACTTTAGGGATAAATCTGATGCTTTAAACATCTTAAAACTGTTTAATTTCCTGCCCTTTTCCTGCTGAAGGATGGACTTTTGGGAAAAGTTTTATATACTATTCTGCAATTTGCTTTATTACAGAAATCAAGTGCAGTTATTCCCTGGAATTTTTATATGTTTTTCGTATTTAAAAAAAACGAGATTAGATAGCATAACAGATTCACAGAATTTAATTTCTACTGCAGTGTCAGGATTCCCAATAGGCTATGCAATTTCTGAATGGAAGAATGAACGTTGTTTAGAATATTATACATGGTGCCCGACGTTTGCTCCACAAACAGTAGATATAATAACTATTGTATACTCAGGGGTGCAGCATAATCCTAGCAAGCCTGAAGCATGGTCATATTGGAAAAAAAAATAACTGTGCATGTTCACTGTCATAGCAGTATTTGTCACAGCGCCGTCAGTCACGAACTCCAGCTCCCAGAATGCTTCGCGAACGCACATGCGCTCACTGTCTCTGGAGTTCTAAAACCTCTGACACCTGTTCCCAATCTCATATTCACCCTGCCAATAGTATTTAGGAAAACACGCACCAT
>JAOUWY010000045.1:9456045-9472301 GCA_025728095.1 Prietella phreatophila | reverse complement strand
GGCCCACTTTTAATGAGGAACTCTGATCAGTTAAAGTCCTCAGACACTTTGAAGCAGTGTAAGGGATGTACAAGCCCTACAATGAAAACATTAAAAAATTTTCACTATTTGAGTGAGAGAGTGGCTGGATGGTTAAGCACTGCAAAAGTACTTAAAATATAAAAGAAATGGTACTAGCATGAACATGGTAATTCATTATGACTATTTTGCTCTATGCAAACACCTTGCTGTTGCATGCTAGTTTGAACATTTGGAGCTGTGCTGACTCTAGACTACTGCGTCTTGCAAGCCATCCAATTAGGCACATTTTCAAGAAGAAGGATGAAAGCTGGAGACTTTGCTTTGCAAGATCAGACCTATTCTCTCTCGTTATTCCTGCAAATGTAGCACTTCTAACACTTTACATGCAAAAAAGCAGCCAAAAATAGATTTTAGCATGCTGTGACGGTAACGCAAGCTGGTCTCTTGTGTGTGACAACTGGTGTTCGTGGTGCATTTTGCAATGTTAACAGGAACTTTATGTTATTGGTTTGTTATTAATTGCCTAAAGAACCACCAGAAAAAATAATCAACTCTTGCTTGCTTAATTATTCACTCGAAAATGATGACCGAATGCTCATAATATAATACTCTTATTATGGACTTCTAAAAAGTAGCAACATTACTAGGGATGCATTGATACCGATAATGGTGATGATCTGAATACCCTGCTCGTAAAAATGCTCCAATACTGACATCCCGAACCATGTGAAAAACTATGTAATATATGTCTAGTGTACATTGATGTGCACAAAATGACAGCAAACTGGGTGTATTTAAAGGTTAATATCAATGCAGAATGCAAGGTAAGGTTTGCAAGACAGACTGCAAACTGCTCTGCTAAAATTTAAAAAACATCTACAGCATCTTCCTACATTACAAGTAACGTGAAAGCATCTTACAGAATTTTAATAGGCCAATTTAAAATATAGGCCAACATTGGGACGCAAAGCATTATGGTCTTGTATGATCTATAAAAATGTGAGAATGATTATGTTAATTTCAAACAAAGGTATTTGCAAGCATGGAGTACTGAAGTGAGTGTGCAGAGACACTGTCATGTGTGAGAGCACTTCAGTTATGCGAGCACTAAACACTGAGACACACACACATGCACACACACACTTTTTCCTCTCACTCTCTAGCATCTATAGTTTGCTCGTGAGTCAAGGTGCAATTCACAGCACTCATTTTTATAGACCACACTCAGGTCCCCCACCCTCACATTCTTTATTAATTGTAATGTTTAAATGCCATAACATCAAAAACACAAAACTCAGCACTAGGAGTTTACTGCTAGCAGCACACCAACATAAACAGATCAAAATAATAATGTAAAATTGCTATCCGCATACTGCGGTAGTGAGCGAGTTTAGCGTTGATCAACTGAACGTTCTTATCAATCAACCAGTCAGCTGTGAACCTAAGTCAATGCAGGACGCAATGCAGGCATATAGCACTCATTTTACCGGATCACACATGTGCTTTCCTGCTGTTTATCTTCCCCTCATGCTTGCACACCAAAGCGCTACTCTCATGTGAACTTCTGAAAGAGTCTCATTTAAACAAAAAATTTGTGTCAACATTCTTCTCCTACAATATGTTCCATGACACAGCTGATTGCTTAATATTAGATTACTCATTTCAGTTTTAGTAACAGTATCGATGAGTACAAAAAAAAGTGGCATCTATACATCCCTAAACATTACACCTGCATTTGATCATAAACATGCAGCCATTTTTTAAGTGTGCCAAACCTAAAAACAGCACTGCATGCATATGAATTGTGTACATGGCAGTGTCACACATTGAGCTCACAGTTATAATGTCCATCTCATAATCAGAATTATTTATTTATATGGAAAACCATCCATCTTCTTCCGCTTACTCCTTTTCAGGGTCACGAGGAACCTGGAGCCTATCCCAGGGAGCATCGAGCACAAGGCGGGGTACACCCTGGACAGGGTGCCAGTCCATCGCAGTTCATCAGCTGTCCACATGACATTACTCATTGAACCAGGCCAACTTCTTCCACTGCTGTATGATCCAGTTCTGATGCTCACGTGCCCATTGTAATCACTTTCAGCAGTGGACAGGAGTCAACATGTGCACTCTGACCAGTCTGCGGTTATGCAGCCCCATACGCAGCAAGCTGTGATGCACTGTGAGTTCTGACACCTTTCGATCATAGCCATGATTAACTTTTTCAGCAGTTCGTGCTACAATTCCTCTTCTGTACGATCGGACCTGACGAGCTAGCATTTCTTTAGCATTTTTTATTTTTTTTGGCATTTACGTGAAAGAATTTAATTCATATTATTTTCCTTTCATTATTTTCACATTATGCTTATTTTTTTTACTTTACCTTCCATTTTATCCTGTGCATTCTATTACATTATCATTTTATTTCAGTAAATAAAGTAGTCTATAACTATTTAATCTTTATTATTATTATTATTATTATTATTATTATTATACTGGTGCTTATTTCAAATGCAAATTTTACAGTGTAATTTATAAAACATATTTGGACAGATCTAATGATCATTAAGACATTTCAGAAATTGTGACATCAACCCATTTCCCATTTAAAATGAATGAAGTCTAAACAGAGATATAAGTAAATAGTAAATTTACACTTTATTGTTTACATTCATATCACTGGTGGTTTCTTTCTCGCACCCACACAGCTCTTGTGCGAGCAAAGCTGTGCATCTGGCTTTTTTTGCTTTCTCGCCTTGATCCTGAGCCATTGATGAGAGGTTAGGCAATCTCCAATGCAAATCATCTTCGTGATTAAAGCTTGCGATGATTGTTCATTTATTTTGCCACTGAAATTATGAAATTCTTCTGCTTTTCTTTAACACATTTGAATCCCTGTGTCCTTTCAAGCATGCCTACGGCCAATATTAGTCCTTCATTTAACTAGTAACAGGTGCATTCATGTACACATCACACATTTTGTGAGATTATAGAATTTCATATCAGCAGCAAAACCTGTCAAATATGATTTTATTCATTTTTGCTTTGATTTTTAGTTGTCGATTCAATTCTTTCAGCACATTGTTTAAATGACAAGGATTTCTTTATTGATTATCAGGATGGAAGCATGGATCAGCTATCATTGTAACTGAGGTGTTCAAGCTCGAAAATGGATACAAACCTAGCTATAAATAGTTCACATAAATACCACTGGAAGACAGCATTCCACTCTTGATAATGTAAGAGCTGATTTTGTACTCTTTTTCTGAGCAACCTCGAACAAAGCACTAGTTCACTCAAGGATTTTGATTGCCTACTGAATGCTTTCCTTTTAGTGGATCACCATTGGTTCACTCACGCAGGAATTAGAAATTAGGGTTTATTTTATGCAAATTAGATGTACACTAGCATGAATTGGGGCATCACACGCAATGTAAATACAGGACTAGTGGGTGGGAGCTAGTTTCCATGCAGTTGAAGCTGATTCAACACTTTACACTTAAATCTACACTCGTTTCTATACACTTCAAAGAATAAGAGCCATTTTCAAGTATCAACATCTAGTCAATTACAAACAAAACATGTAAAAATTTAACAGAGGAAAAAAAAACTGAATTGATTAAAGCTTGGAAGCTAAAGCTTGTTCTAGTGTCCATCCACAGAGAGTTGAAGAATATGATAAAAAAATATTGTGATACCTGAAGATATATTTGTGAATATTTCACAAATTTAAGAAAAAACAATTACAATTTAATCAGATACTTGTCAGCCCATTAAGAAAATAATCATAAAACCACTGATACCTAATGGTAAAGATTATGCTTATTGAGATCAGTTGTGGGTAATATGATGAAAATATATCACTAGAGCTGCAACATCCATCCATCCATCCATCCATCTTCTACCGCTTACTCCTTCAGGGTCGCGGAGGAACCTGGAGCCTATGCCAGGGAGCATCGGGCACAAGGTGGGGTACACCCTGGACAGGGTGCCAGTCCATCGCAGGACACAATCAGATACACACACTATGGACAATTTAGACATGCCAATCAGCCTACCATGCATGTCTTTGGACAGGATGAGGAAACCGGAGGAAACTGGGAGAACATGCAAACTCCCCACAAAAATCTAGTACTCAGTCCCGATACCATCAAAAGTACACGATACTCGATACCAAAGTGTGGTATAAAATTTTTTTAAAATAAATAAATTTAAAAAACTCTCCTGGAGGACATCATCCACTGGCTGATACTGGCAAAGAGAAAGGGGAGAGAGATATTTTAGTTATCAAACACTGTCTGATAATGAGTCTACGTGCACTCCTAAACATATTATGTGCGCGCGCGTCTGTGTGCATGCACACACAAACACCTTATACTCTGAATGCAAGCATTAGTTTAAATTCACTGATATGCTGGCAGACCAAACAGATTTATTAAAAGCATGAAGATTTGAATAATTATTAGTGAGACTTGGCTACATTAAGTTGACAGGACACGGGCTGAATAGTGATGCATGCAATACAATGCGTTAGCGTCGTTAACAAATAACTGGCTATTGCTAACATTATATGGAGCATAACGTAGTTGGTTTCACGGCCACAATGCTGGCTGCCTCAAACAAACATAATATAGGACAGTCTTTCAGGTGCTTCGTCAAATTCCAGGTGTTTCCTCGCTTTGTTTGAAATTAAGGATAGCATCATTTACACACCAGAAACTGATACTAGCTTTCATCTCTTTTCCTCTCAACGAGTCGGGGAAGAGCTAAACTTAAAGCTAAGCTAATCTTTTAGTTTTTCCCCAGTGTGCTTGTAGGCATTCTTCTTCTTCACCACTTGCCCCATCAGGTCTGGAAGAATCGCAACCTCTACACTTTGTTATAATCAGTACCAAAGGAAATGCAGAAAAACAAGTACAGTCACGTTTTAAGAATGTTGGTACCGACTTGGTACCGAAGTATCGGTTTTCATGACATCCCTAATAATAACTGATATTTTAGAAAAGTAAACTGTGACATAATTTATCACAATACATATATATAATCATATCACTTAACACTAAGTGCCATCATAATCACTAGGATTCATCCCACATCCATCACATTGTTCATTTTTTAATTAATGTTGGTTATGGATGAGAACACTTTAGCTGTTACAGTAGAGAAGCTCTAAATCCTGGCACTAAATCACTTTGGCTCATCATCACATCCTTTAAGCGCTTCAAGATGATGGCAGCAATCTATAATCATTACAAGAACTGTCTTACATTAATTGTTTTTGATTTTTTTATCATCAACAAGCCCTGCTTGTGGAGAGCAACAAGATTCTGGACATCTTCTGGAGTGTGGTCCATCTGTCTCAGTGGAGGTAGGTGTGTGTGTGTGTGTGTGTGTGTGTGTGTGTGTAAGAATGGTGGGTAGACTATGGTGAGAAAGCATGTCCTAACCCTCCATGAGCATCCATACCCACCCATACCCACACACCCTTTCTTTCCACATTATTGTATAAACCTTCAGAGTGTCTGTTTAAACCACTCCACAGCCTTATACCTCCATTAATACCCATTTACATTTGTGTGTGATGCAGCCATTAAAAGCCTCCCCTTTTGTTTTGCAATGCATACACACAATAACAAATCGTTTTTTGCGCTGCGTTATCCTGTGCAATAAGACGATTTTAACACATGCCTTATTTTATTCAATCCATTCTAAGCTTCTCATCTAGGTCTCACACACTTACATGAGAAAAAAAAAAAAGTTAATGTATTGATTCTTGCTATTCAAACTGCAAAAGTGGGAAATTCAATTAAGGCATATCACAAAGGCACTCAGGCTTCAGAGAGCCAAAAAAGACAGATTTCTGCTCCTGAAGAAGAAGGGGAGGTGATAGGACTGGTCAGAACCCATCCTTATTCTAGCCTAAAGTTTTCAGAATCCAACACTGAGCCATAACTGTGCCTTATAAAGAATTCACTGAAATTTGATGGCAACTTGTGTGCAAAGTAGGGCTGCAACTAACAATTAGTTTGATAATTGATTAGTTGGTGTAATTATATATATATAAAACTTTATCATTTTTCATGTATTTAAAATAAGATCCACAAACTGAGTGTTACAAATATAATTTGTAATTTTGAGTTTGACTTAATATAATTCATATAAATTAATAAAATCTCCCTTTCACTGCACCTTGTGGTTTCTGTTACTCACTGCATTTAGACAAATTGTTTTACTTGTGCTTACTTTTGATCATAGTGTTTTACTAGACATTACAGATCTTATTTGCACTCACATTTTGTACCACCGCATCTACACCGTGAGTGAGGAGCAACACGACCTCGTTACTAAGAGATCACTTCCATTATAATAAACGACAGAAGTTACACTATAAGCATTTAGCTACAGCATATAATGGCAAACTGGAATTGATCTAAATCTGTTAAGCAACTTGCACCAGTTTCCCCAAATCCCTTGCAAACAGTGGAACATTTTGGATATAAATACAAGTTTGTGCTCATGCATCACAGTCGTGCTTCCCTGCTACACAAGCTCCATTTAGTAACGTTTACAGGTTACAGCCTTCTCCGCAGACTCTAATATAAAATGCACACCTGCTTTAGAGGACTTGGGTCGCACACTTTCTTCCGCAGTCACTTGACGATTACAGATTACAGATTGTTTGCCTTAAAGCCAAACATGAATCCTGCATAATTTGGCAGAAGCAGCTTACTTGACTTAAAAAAAAAAAAAGATAGCAGTCTCCGATTTATATTGGGTTTCAACCAATACTCTGAGCTATGATCTGTATCATCAGTATCAAATGAAAAAACAACAAAAACAAGTAGAATCAGAGCAAGCCCTGAATGAAAACTTTTGGTTTATGTGGTTTAAGAGGCCATACCTTTTGTAACAACTTTAATAACATGGAATTTGATCATTAAAAAAAAATATTTAAAAAAATAAAAAATAAGAAACTTTTGCTTGGCCGGATCCTTTTCAATTGTCCATGAGGCAATTTTCAACACTATACAAGCAAGCCATTTAAGCTGCATATGGCCAAAATACTAGGCCATCTTGGAATGATATAGACCGCAACAAATGAACAGTAAACTCCTGATGTGACTTGAATGCACTGATTTAACCTGCAAAACAAAAACAAAAATACAATGTGTCGGGCAAATTCAGGATGCTCGTTGCACCATATAAAACGTCTAATTGTGATTGGTATCACAAAGTCCAGCACCGCGATGCAGGAACTATAGATCAGATTGCGCACAGGGCGCACGCAGGTTCATACGCCGCGCACGTTTCTCTGGAGAGCAACAACTTGAACCTCTTGTATTGCATAAAAAGATGTTGTTAAACAACAAACTAATGCTTCTGGGATATGTAAGTTAGGCTAAAAGACTCACGCTGCTGTTCTGGCCGGACCAGTGCACCATGGCTTGGTTGTGAGCCGAATCTCCGCTCAGGGCGAACGTGGAGCTGGTGAGTTGCAGTCGGGATTTAGGATCATCCCGGGATCCTGGTGCGTCCCTGCGCATTCTGCGCGCGCGTTGATTCTGACGCGGTGGAAGAATCGCACCAGGGCGAGCGCTGTTAGTGGAAGGTTTGTCCGGCGCTTCGTTGCGGGTTAAACTGGACTTCCGGATACCGCGCGCTGTCACCAATGGCTCTTGCGCGCGAGTATTCCGACTGCGCCTTGAGAAACCCAGAGATTCAGCCTCGGGCTCGGTTGCGCAGTCATGCTCAACGCTGAAAACCTGTCCGCGTCCTAAAACTTCGCCTGTTGTAGTAACAGGAGCGTCCATGTTGAGCAGAAGCTGCCTCGGGCGCCACTTTCCCACCGGCTGACAAAACCGGCAACTTATGTCCCCCTCGACCAGCATCCCGATACAGAGCAAAAACAGGGCGCAGGAAAGCCCGTGCCAAACCAGAGCGAATCCGTTCCTTCTCCGCATCGCTGAAAACACTATCTTTCTGTATTTCTCTCTCTCCGTGCACTCCGTTTTCAGTTCTTCTCTCTCTCTCTCTCTCTCTCTCTCGGTAGTTAGCTATGAACTCTTCTCCCAAGTTCCAGAGAACGCAGCGTCAATCGCGTCGTCGCGAAAAGTGCAAGCGCTCTGAGTTGAAAGCTTTCATCAAATAAAGAGAAGAAGGAGGAGGAGGAGGAAGAGGAGGAGCGGGGTTGCCAGATTGGACGGACGCTTTCCTAACCGAGCCGCGCTTTGAAATCGACACCAAGGCGCACTGAAACTGTTTCTGTGACTAATGTTTGTTTCTGCACGAATTACAATCAAGCAACATAGGGGGAGAATATTTTTGTAGCCATCACTCAGGATTCATCACGTTCTATTGAAGTATGTATTTGAATTTTGATCAGGATGGAAGCAGTGCCATTCATTCGTTTATCTTCAGTAAATTCTTTGTTCAGATTCTGACCCGGAGTCCACCCGGGGAAAATCTGGGAACAAGGCAGGAATAAATCCTAGATCAGACACAAGATCATCAAATGCATCATGCATACACGCAATCGCACAATCATTCACATCAATGGGGAAATTGATCTTAACCAATCCACCTACTGGCATGTTTTGGGGAGGTTTTGAAACCGGAGAACCCGGATGAAAACCTCATGGAGACAATTAAAACTCCACATGAACTCAGGAACCCTGGAGCTGTGAGGAGGAAACACTACCTTTACCTTTAAGCTGTATGTGTGTATATTGTGGACGTATTGTGCTGCTTTCTTGCAGAAATAAAATATTGTATATGCACAGAATGCCCACACATAAATGTGCACAAAATGGTAGGCAATTAAAGTACCTGACAAATTTACCAGCCACTTGTCTTTCAATACAGCACTCTGTTTATTGTATTTCTTCTCTCTTTTTTATTTTCTTTTGAAAGCCCAAAAAAGAACACAGGTTGAAACGGAGACCTTTCCGCTGCAACTTAAAATCCCAAACACAAACAATACTAGCTAGCTACATTAACCGTGAGCTGAGCAAGTCATATGAATCTTTCAACATCTCAGACAGTCACCTGTTAAAGCTTTTTAGCATAGCAGTGCTTTGCAGAGTTGTCTTCAAGGCTAGCTGGCTTATGCTAAACAGGCAAGGGCAGAGTAGCCGCATTCTGTGCAGCTCATAGAATAGTTCTGTAGAAGGGTCTACCCAAAAGAATGAGGTTGTGCTCAACAAGAACTTGAAATGAAACATTGGTGCCATCCATTGATTGTGTCCAGCTAGAATTATATAACCACTAGTGATCATTAAGCACTTGGCTTTTTTGCTGTTATTAACACACGTTTTGGATTCTTACTTTTACAGATTACATAAGAATCATGCGTCAGGGAGAGTTTGACATTGTAAAGTAATTAGATTTAGAGCACTAATGCTGAATTAACACTTACTTCATTGAGCCAGCAGAATTAAATGAGCTCTCACAGATTTTAATTAAGCCTTCTACTTCCCTTTCTCATAACACAACATTGGCGTATTTATTTTGAATGGTTTTCTATAGAGTTAGTGGATACTAATCCTTATTGTTCAAAGTTGTACAGGAAGTTAAATCCTGTAGGTGTTAATTTAACACAAAGCTTTTTTTTTAGTGGGTTTTAAAACTGTAATTAGTGTGTTTATAGTCCAGTCCTGCTCAGTGAAAAGGTAGAGTGAAACAGGGGGAATAATCCTCCTTGTGACTTTACCCTATTTCACGTAATAAAAATTTCACTCAGTACTGGAATTGGTAAATGTGCACATCACAGGACTGAATTAGAATTGAATTAGAAATGGATCAGACAAATATAAGTGACTGTGGTGCCAAGCATTCAGCATATAAGCTACTTTATTTCATACACAGCAGAAAGTATACATTTATTCCTCTTATATCATAATTTGACAATGATTACAGTGAGTAATTTTTTTATTGAGTAATGAATGATATCATACTTTTATCCACTTATAGTTATTTTTAATGTAAAAAAAAACTTTGCAACTTTGCAAAAAAAATATATTTGCATCATAAATGTAGAAAAAAGCAAAAAAGCTATATCAAGCATTTTTGGCTGCAACAATCACACAAAAAAATGCAGGTTGTCATCCCCCTCTGTTGTGAACAATTACTGTAGGTGCTGATACTGAAGATTCCTTTCAAAATGAGTAATTAAATAAACAGAAAACATCACTATATCAATGATTATATGCATTTCTTTGTTAAACACCATATTTATTATCAGTCTTAGATTATGTAGAGCATCCGCCATACAAGTGCCTGTGAATTATAGACATGATGACCTATTAGAATAAGGTGATTAACATAAATCTGAATTACTAATGTAAGATCTGCTTTTATAGAAAATGAATTTGATTCAAAAACCAATTAGATTCAGGAATTCAACAGTGCTGTGGTTTAAAATAATGTGAATTAGCATATGCAATGCTGAATGAACTCATGTTTAAAAAAAAAAACCTCTCATAATAAGCTCATTTGTGTGATGATACGTTTCACACTAACTGTAGGTGTTCATTCAACCTGGGAATTTTCGGTCCATGGAACCTGTTCTGTGTGCAAATTTAAATGTCAAAAATTAAGATGTAAATTGTTCATACAAATTTCACAAAATTTACGTCTTTTTCCTTCATTTAATAAATCTGACACCTAGACATTTTTAATCAAAACGCAATGATGTAGTGTAGCCTAAAGTAGGCTCGTTTATATTAAACTGCAGTACTGAACTTTTTCCTCTCTAGCAGAATCTCTGATTGAAACTTAACGTTACTTGCAGTTATTTTTTACATTGTTGTGCTTCGGCACTGCTCCTCTACACAGATCAATCTGATGATTTGAGGTATTCGTATGGATTGCGCATAAGCTCTAATACTTGACAACGGAGGTGACGGCTAATGCAGTTTTCTTGCAGTAGAGGTGAACAAACAAAAAACATCAACATAGGAATCTTGATACCTAGCTGAATCAAGCGAACAAGTGTGCTAATTTTAGCTAGCTACCTACTGAGCCACTGAAATGTATTATCTTCAACAGAAGCGTTGGTCTTCAATACCTTCAGATCTCTGAGTTGTTGACACCTCTCAATAGGCATGCTGATATTTATTCTTGTTTTAGCATGGGCTCTGTTGCTTACCCTTTTTGACTGCAGGCTCTCCCAAGTTCTAGGCTTCTTGGTTTTGAGAACAAATTATTTCCCAGATGTCAACAATGATTGCCCTTTAGAACTATCCAGATTAAAGCAGCCATCTAGATGACAAGTTTAAATACTAAGCACCTGTGTAAGAACAAGCTACAAACACTCCACCATCCTCAGCCCCCACACGCAATATAGTAGCTTCTTTCTGTTTACGGATGTGTCGTAACCACACAAAGACGAACAACATCATTCCCGCAAAATCAGACCTGACAGCTCAAATTATAAATAATGTTTAAGCTTACTGTTGTGAATCTGGGTAAAGTACTTTTTAATATACTTGCTCAATCATTAATGTTTGTTAATTTTTAACCAAAAAAATTCAATAATGCAGCTTTAACTTTAAAAGTCAAATAAAGACAGCACATTTTCCAAGGAGCCTAATTATAAACATAAATGCACAAAACATAATTCAGAATAAATGTTTTTTTTAATTGTGCTTTTAGAGCTGGGAAAATCTTCCACTTGACAGTGTGGATAGAAGAATTCAACTCTCTCTCTCTCTCTCTCTCTCTCTCTCTCACCAACATTTTCCCCTGCCAAATCAATGTAATTCATACTTGATTGGAGACTTTTTTTTACCTTCATTTGCACGGATATTCAGTGTTATGTTTTTGTTCATTTTGCAGGATGTGTGTTTAGTATGTATGCACAATTATCTAAACTGCTGTACAGTACATGAACTTACATCTGATTACCATTCTCTCCCTCTCTTCCAAATTCTCTATGCGTTTGTACGAATTAAATCCGATGCCTTGACATATCAGAGGTGTTAAAAATGATTAACAGCTGCACAGGCCTCGACTCACAAAATTAAATAGATATATTGTATTAGATTAACGGTATTGCTATGGACAGGCCTTCAGAGCTATGGTCTCACTCATCATTATCTCCCTCACGCTCTTCCTCTCTCTGTCCCATCCATCCGCCTCCCCTCTCTCTATGGACCAGGCTTAGAAAAATAGCTCAGCCTCATCATCTCATCTCCACTCACTTGTTCAACATGACTGTTCAAATCCCCTCAGTAGAAATCAGCAATATTAAAGCACGATTTGCACATACAATATGTGGTCATACATACAGAACTGTACATAGGGCTCACCATCATGTATATTGGATCAAATTTTCCCAGACTGACCTTTTCAGATTTGCACGGATGAAAATGTCATTGCTATTATCATCATGTTCATCAAGGATATTGCATTTTAATTTTGTGGCATACAGTTTTTTTCCAGACTGGATGTAGATTTGACCACAACTGAACATACTCACTGACCAGTTTATTAGGAATACCCGTATACCTTCTCATTCTTGCAATTATCCAATCAGCCAATCATGTAGCAGCAGCACAATGCATAAACAGGTCACACCAATCATCATAATGGGGGAAAATGTGACCACAGTGACTTTGACTGGAAATGCATTTGCCTTGTTTGAGAGCAGTCAGAGAAGAATCGGCACACTGGCTTGAGCTAACTGAAAGTCTATGCTAACCCAAATAACCACTCTTTACAACTGTGATGAGCAGAAAAGCATCTCATTTGTCAAAACTTGAAGCGGATGGGCTACAATAGCCAAAGACCACACTGGGTTCCACTCAATTGTTTACACATCTGCATCATTCAAGATCGATGAAAAGCATTTTATAATAATTATTGTTTTAAAGCTAAACTGTTTTGAACATACAGTGATGTTTGAAAGTATGGAATGTTCTGAATATCTGCATGAATATCAGATTTTCCGAAAAGTTCTAAAAGTAGACAAAGAGAACCCAGTTAAACAAATAGGACAAAAATATTATACTCTGTCATTTGTTTATTAAGGAAAATGAGCCAATATTACATCTCCAAGAGTGGCAAAATGTTCCATACAGTAGGTGTTGATGGGTCAAAGCGCAGCTAAATCTTTTATTGCAGGCTAGGCAGACAAATCCAAAACAAATGGTAAAGGCAGAATTCAAAACAGGGGTGGTATTCCAGAAAGCAGGTTATGCGACTTAGCTGGGTAAGTTTACTCAGAGTTAACGGATAACCTCAACTTTCACTCACATTATGTATAATGTGAGTGATACAGAGCATCTGGATAAGGCAATGGTGTGTAGGGACATTCGTGCAGTATGCCTTGCACTCAGACGGTTCCTAGATAATTTTTTTGCAGTTCCCTGGCCATAAACAATGATGAACCACTGATGAAGATGGCAAGAACCCCCATTGAACCAAAGAGATGGCAGGGTGGTACAAAATGTGATCTGCAAAAATCATTTCTAATTAAATGACTATAAAATGAACAGTCAAGTGTGGTTCATTGTTTCTTTATTTCCTGTAATTCAAAAAGACATTTGTATTTATTGCTTTAGCATTCAACAATAAATGACAGAATAATCATTCCTAGGCAAATACAATACTTTGCCCACATTTAGCTAGCGCTCAATCAAAGCGATTTCTAGCATGGATTTTATTAATGGTCAGCTTTTTAAACTCCATTTGATCTAATAGGCACACTACAATTAAGAGTGTACACACCATTTGCATTATGGATAAAAGCGCTATATAAGTGCACGTTTACCATTTACCAAAATAAAATAAGCATGTATAATACACAAGTGAAACAGTGACAAGTGAAATTATTTCAAAATGCCTTTTTCAAATGGTGGCAGTGTTTATCGTCATCTTGAATGTTTAAGGACATATCACTGGAAACTTAACAAAAAAACAAAAAAAACTTTCATTAGTACTAATGTTATACCTACATTTTACCAGGCCACTTATAGCGTGGGAGCTAGCTGACTCTGATGAACTGCCCCATGGAATCCCATCGACCATGGGTCACCCTTAATTAAGGGCCAGCTCCTCATCTAGAGTGACTGAAGGTTGAGGTCGTCCCACCCATTTTACAGGCCCTCTTCCTGTTAACAGTGTTAAGAAACTGATGGAGTGCTAAACGTAAAGATTTATCCATACGACATGGGTCTTCGATGTTAAATTTTACTTCATAATGAAAGGGAACTTTTTAATATATATATGTAACTGGCTTATATTTTTAATAATCCATGAATGTATGTGGCTAGCTTTTTCTCACCCAGGTTTCCATGGTAACTCTTAAAATCGGTGAGCCATTGACAATGTCTTTATGTCCTCACAGTGCATGCATTAACTCTGAATTACCAAAAGGAGGTTGATTGAACAAACTCCTCAGAGGTGTTCTGGAACAAGAAAACAAAAAAAAGTAAGCACTGTTTGGGTTAATGTGATGGTAAGTTAACCTTGCTTTTTGGAATACCCCCCAGGTATCTAGCAAAGTTTGATCTTCACAACACATGTTTGTGGATGTGTACCATGGCAAGAACAAATTAGATTTTTGAGCAGGTGTTGAAGCTCATGAGGCTGGCAAAGGTTACAAAACCATCTCTAAAGAGTTTGGACTCCACCAGTCCACAGTCAAACAGATTGTGTACAAATGGAGGAATTTAAGACCACTGTTACCCTCCCCAGGAGTGGCTGACCAACGAAGATCACTCGAAGAGCAAGACATTTAATAGTCTGCAAGTTCACAAAGGAGCCAGGGTAACTTCTAACCAGCTAAAGACCACTCTCACATTGGCTAATGTTAATGTTCATGAGACCACCATCAGGAGAACACTGAACAACAGTGGTGTGCCTGGCAGGGTTGCAAGGAGAAAACCCATACTCTCCAAAAAAACATTGCTGCAGCTTGCTAAAGATCTATTAGAAGAAATTATTTATTCTAGTATTTTGAGATACTGGATTTTTTTTTATTTTCATGAACTGTAAGCTGTAAAAGGCTTGAAATATTTCACTTTATGTGTACTGAATTGAGAATATATGAAAGTTAAACTTTTAAAAGTAAATGGCAGAAAAAATGAACTGTTCCACAATATAATTTTATATTTTAGCTGCACCTTGGTTTAAAGGAGAAGTGTTATGTTTGGAAAAAGGAAAACAATGCATTCCAGCATAAGAACCTTATTCCATCTGTCACAGGGTGCCCAGCGGAGGGCGCTGTGGCATGAGGTTTTGCCATCAGGCAAAACATGTGACTTTGTTTTGTTTCTGGGACTTCCTGATTTGGCGTGAGCCTAGCCTTTCTGATTAGTTTCAGGTGTTTTGTATTTCGGTTAATCATCCTGTGTTCGTGTTTGACCAGGTATTTAAGGCTCCCGAGCAACGAGCCTCATTGCTCAGTCTTTGTTGTACACTTAGTTGTCGAAGTAGTTAATACTAATGTTTGTCGTTCTGTTTTTGGGCACGCTATTACAGGAGTAGCGGTCTTCTGATTCTGTTTTGCCTACGTTTGTTTTGGACTTTATGCTTTTCTTTAATAAAGAGTGACCTGCGTTTACTTCCTTCTACCTGCGACATTCATGACATTTTGACTACTATTGTATTGACTGGAACTAAATTTCACTAACATCTTTGTACTGTACATGACATACCACTTACAATAAGTAAACACAAGTTGAGATAAAATTTCTTCATATTTAAAGATATGCTACTCATGAAGCTGATAGATCAACTTTATCTTAGCTATAACCTGAAAGCCAAAGCAATTTCACTGGGTAACAAAACAAACTTTTTACCTCTGATGTTAACTAACAGATGCATATTCATACACATGTGCAAGTATGAAACCCTATTGGGATCTTTTGTTGTGTAATATATGTCTAATGTGCACTTACCACCATAATCCACTCTGCATATCAAATGATTTCAGATAATTTAACTTTTAGTTCTTTCTGGGGCTTCATGATAGCCCAGTGATGGTTATGGTCTGGCCTGATAATATCAGTACCAGTAAAAAAATCCAAAATATTCAAATCCAGATAGGGATAATCCAAAACTGTAATTTGGACAGGTAATAGCAAGATCAAAACACAGGCAATGAAAATCAGGCAAGAAGAACTGGCTCACTATATAGAGAGCTCCACCGTGGCCCTGTGTGTGCAGAGTTTGCATGTTTTTCCCGTGCTGCAGGGGTTCCTCCGGGTACTCCGGTTTCTGCCCCCAGTCCA
>JAOUWY010000045.1:9410848-9421019 GCA_025728095.1 Prietella phreatophila | reverse complement strand
AGCTTGTGAGTCTTAGCGGGCACACCAACACGCAGAAGCCTTATCTGACGGTTCAACCCTCCCCCACAGGCCGCAGTAAAATTGTCAAACGTTGACCGGTCCGTGATGATAAAAAGGTTGGGGACCACTGAACTAGGGTACAAAGTCAGAGATGTATTCAAGAAGACCAAAGTAGTGGATGTTCTGGCCTCTGTAATCTGACCTATAAAAAGGATCAAACAACATACTTTAGAAAACTGATTTGTGGAAATTAGAAAAATAAGACATTTTCATGCTGGTATGGGAAGGAACATGGGTGACACATTTCATGGCAAATATGCAAAGGTTAGGCCACTGATAAAATTTAAATAATAGTTGCACCACACTAGTCACCCATGTGTTCATCAACATGTCAGCAGTGTAAACCACACATACATGTGGAGCATGTCACAGAGCACCTCATGAATGATGAACGAATGGTACACAGTTAGAACAGTGGTTAATCCATATGGCATCACTAGATACTCTCAAATCGCATGACTGTGGAGAAGGCAGTATTCTGGTCTTCCCCCATACAGAAATATGGAGTAGTGACCACAGTTCCAGGGCTGATGTGGTGAAAGATTGGTGGCAGCTTGCTCTGTGGAGGTGGAGCTGCACTAGATCTGAAGACCAGTGTCCAGTGTCCCCACAGTTGACACAAGCCCTCCTCAACTATCTGGCACACTTCTTCTGAGAAAGTCAGGTTGTATTCATGACCTTGGCATCCATGGTGTGGGAAGGAGGACACTTTATTAGATGACTTGTATAGAAATGTCTTTTTTTTTTTTGCTATCTAAGCAGGTTACCCAGATGTATTGAGTGAGATCAGCTGTGGAGAGATATGTAATTTGCTATCAAACTTGGCTCCTGTTGTTTTTAAGCAATCTTTGACATGTGTCCACACAATACTTGCTATCAAGATTGGCTTACAGTTTACACAAAATACCCCAGTGTTACTTAGCTTCTTATCACAATGAGTGATTGGGTTATACAATGTAATGATACTGACAATAAACAATAATGACTACTAATGTGACTACTAATAGTGACTACTTGAGTAGTATCAAAGATGCTACTGAAGAAGTATCCATTAGCTAAGCTGACTATTAAGCTGGAATGATTTAAACCATAGCATATATGCAAATAACTGGCTAGTTTAGCTAATGTTGCTAAAGGGCATGTAAATTTTGTTTCGCATGCATCCATCTGTGTCACAATTTCCCATTGTGTTAGCGCTGTAGCATGCAGCACGCGCCATAGTTGGAAAAATCCATCCTCACCATGGATGTAGCAGGTAGACGGAGGATCTGCCATGCTAAAAAAAACAAGCAAACTGTCCCAGGTTTGGATTCGATCTAGTGACACCAGTGGACTGTCATAGATCTCCTGGATCCATATGATGGGATTGGCTACTCTGAATATTTTCGTGTTGACTGCCAGTTCTATTTTGTGAGCCCAGCAGACCCCAAGCCTGACGAGAAGCAATGGCTAAGGTTCATGTTGCTCCGGTTCTTCGACCCATCCCGCCAGGGGGCACAGCTTCTAGTGGCTATGGGATCCAGTGGACCCAGTTTGCCGGACTATTTGTGACAGTGTTCGGGAGTGCAGAATCCAAGGCCGACCTGGAACATCTTTTTAGGAGGGGTTTTTTAGGATGTGTTCACTCATCCACAGAACTACAGCCTGAGACCTCTAAGGTGGTCTCACCTGCCTAGTTCCAGCCGGAGGTCAACATAGTGACCTCTGCTCCAGGGCTCCAGCCTGAGACCCACAAAGTGGTCTCACATGCAGAGCTTCAGCTGGAGGTCAACATAGCGACCTCATCTCCAGAGCTCCAGCTGCAGACCCACAAGATGGTCTCCCCTGCAGAGCTCCAACCAGAGGTCAACATGGCAACCTCGGCTCCAGAGCTCCAGTCCGAGATGAACGTGATGACCTCATCTCCAGTGCTCCAGCTTGAGACCCATAAGGTGGCTTCCCAAGCCATGTTCCTGTCTGAATTCGATAAGACAGCCTCCCAAATGCTGTTCATGTCTGAGGGCGACAAGATGGCCTCCCAAGCCAGGAGGTCGACATCATGACCAACAATGTTATGCTCATGCCATTTGCCTGTTCTGACCATGACTGTGTTTCACAATTTGGATTTGTCTGCATATTTCTCGTCTAATAAAGCTCTTATCTGCACTTGCATCCGTCCCAACCTACGTGACCATCTGTTTCTTTGTTTTAATTTATAATTTAAAAAAAAAACTTTTTTGTATTATTTGTGAGAAAATATAGATTTTGAGTTTGTCGTCAATGCTCTTTTTACACTGATTGGAAAATAATAATAATAATCCATTGAAAAATTGCTCTTCTTGAAAATGCAAGCTGCAAACACTGATGTTCAAAAGTACAAAATATTATTATTGATGTCAACCCAACTTCCATTTCAGTCAATCCCGAAAATTAGCCAGAATATGTAAATTTTCAGCATCCCGCAGTTCTGTGATATGTTGGCTCTCAACAACTCTCACCAACACTTCAGGCCTTGAAGGACAAGTCTGCAAGCAGTGTGTTTGGAAAAAAGCTTTTAAGGTGCAGAGATAGCCCAAATAAAGTAGATGTAATGCTTTAGGCAAACGGATGATTATGCATTCCCATGATTGCATCAGAACAACCAGCTTTGATTCTCTGATGATGATGATGGGTTTAATGTGCATCTGAAGGGCAGGAGGAAAAATGAAAAATCGCTTACAAACAATCAACTCCAAAGGGGAAAATAATAATGATCATGCATCATGTAAATTAAATATTATGGTGGAATGATGCAAAATAGCATCTAGGGTCTGGCACTTGGCAGAACCAATGAGAATGTGATGTGTTCTCTCAAATGCACTTTTTCTCTTTTTTCTCTTGCTTTTGTGGTTTCCTGTACTGTTCCTTTATATTTGCTGACTTCATAGCCACAGAATGTACTTCTTCCAAAAAATTCTAAATTATGCCAGTTTGTTCATTTTCTCACACTGGCTGACACTAAGGTGCAATTGGAAATTGCAGAAAGCTTAACAAGTAATCATAACACACATGAGTATCAGTTCCATATAAATCCTCAAGGATATGCATATACTGTATATATGCCTAGATAATGTTTATATTTGCAGCTAAGTGTTACATTGTTACATCTTTACAACATCAATAAACAACAACAGTCAACTCAAGAATTCTGGGGGGCACAATCTAGTCTAGATTTAGTGGTAAGCATGTTTATCTTGCAGGCTGATTGGTGTGTCTAAAGTGTCCGTAGTGTATGAATGGGTGTGTGTGAGTGTGTGTAATTGTGCCCTGCGATGGATTGGCACCCTGTCCAGGGTGTACCCCGTCTTGTGCCCGATGCTCCCTGGGATAGGCTCCAGGTTCCCCCGCCACCTGAAGAAGGAGTAAGCGGTAGAAGATGAATGGATGGATGGACAATCTAGTCTAGATTTAGTATGTTTACCTTGCAGGCTGATTGGTGTGTCTAAAGTGTCCGTAGTGTATGAATGGGTGTGTGAGTGTTTATGTGATTTTGCCCTGTGATGGACAAGCACCCTGTCCAGGATGTAACCCGCCTTGTGCCCGATGCTCGCTGGGATATTTTCCAGGATCCCCGTGACCCTGAAAAGGAGTAAGCGGTAGAAGATGGAAGGATGGATGGATGTTTACCTTGCACCTCGAGGTTGTAGGTTTGAATCCTGCCTTTGCCCTGTATGGAACTTTCGTGTTCCTTCCGTGCTTCAGGGGCTTCCTTCAGGTACTCTGGCTTTCCAGTCCAAAGACATGTGTTGAAGGCTGACTGGCATTTCCAAATTGTCCGTAGTGTGTGAGTGTGTGCAATTGTGCTCTGCTATGGGTTGGCACCCTGTCCAGGATCTCCTACACATTGTGTCCCATATTCCCTGAGATAAGCTCCAGGCTACCCCATGACTGTGTAATATAAGTGATACAGAAAATGTATGGATGGAACTCAGAAATTTTAGACTGTCATAGCATCAAACTGAAACCTTATTCTGAATATTTCTTTGCATCATATAGAAAATTTCCCTGTTACAACAAAATTTTGAGGCATAGGTGAATAACACCATGATGTTATTTTCTGAGGAAATGGTTATATCATAGCACTTACATGTGTTTAGCGGTTTAGAGGTTTTGCATTTTTGTTTAATCATAATCAAATAATATAAAAATAGCTAACTTAAAAGAAGGATTAGAAGAATTAAGTCTAATTAGAAAAACAAATTAAAACTGTCATTTGATGATTAGTTATAGAGAAGGATAATATTTTGTCCAGTTCTGGCAAGAATGAAGATGTACTGTATATTTAGGTAGGTTAAAGATCATCACTAGTACCACTGGATTGTATTCCAAAAGTTCCAAAGCTAAAATCAGGCAACCCATTTTCTTACTCTTCCATAAGACATAGATAAAATGCGGTCAATATCATAAATGATAAATGATTGGCACAAATAAGGTCATATACAGTACATGTTTTGTTGGTTAATGTTATTATATTCTAAGACTTTTTATTTTGCAGTTTTGTTCCGTTAGGTTACCTAAAAACAAGTTCATTGAAAAAAACAATTTCATCCATCACCTGTTGATCCTTGTGGAGTGTTAGATTTATTCAGTATAACCCGAATAGAAGAATAACAGTTTGTGACAGAGGAGTAGATATTAGTTTTGTTAACTCCTCTATCACGTTCGACTGATTGCCTTCTCATAGTTTGCTGATACAATTGTAGACCTGCAGTGACTCAGATACAGAACATCTTAGCTCGAAAAACA
Source organism: Prietella phreatophila (assembly GCA_025728095.1). Classification (NCBI taxonomy): domain Eukaryota; kingdom Metazoa; phylum Chordata; class Actinopteri; order Siluriformes; family Ictaluridae; genus Prietella; species Prietella phreatophila. Next base: position 9,416,195 of record JAOUWY010000045.1, on the reverse strand, counting down.
AGGCCTTTCCCAGAAAGTATCCCCCTTGTCAATAAAAGACAAATTGATGTCCTTGGTCTATTTTCAGTCAGCTCAACACAGAGAATCTGCTAAACATTTCATTCTCTTTCCTAAATATGTATAAAAAACCTGAATTTACTATGTTGGGTTCTTTATATTGTCCAGCATCATTAAGATATTTTTTTCACATTTATAATCTCACGTTGTTTACTCCTAAATATATTATGATGACAGTTCCAATATATACACATCCAAAAAAGAAAAGTCCCTTTTTTGAGGAGACTGTATTTTAAAGATCATTTTGTAAAAACTCAAATAAGCTTTAAATATCTTTATTGGAAAGGGTTTAAACAATGTTTTTCCTGCTTGTTCAATGAACCATAAACAATTATTGCACATAAACCTGTGGAACAGTCCTTAAAAGACTTTGCAGGTGGTAGGCAATTAAGGTCACAGTTACAATAACTTTAGACACTAAAGGGACCTTTCTAGTGACTCCATACATGCCATAGGCCTGCTGCAGGGAGGCATGAGTACTGCAGATGTGGCCAGAGCAATAAACTGCAATGTCTGTAATGTAAGATGTCTAAGACAGAGAGACAGGGTGGACAGCTGATCATCCTTGCAGTGGAAAATTACATGTAACCACTGTTCAGGGACTCATTATTCCATTTATGTTCGTCGAATGCCTGTGAAACTTTGTCTCAGTTGTTGAATGTGTTTATGTTAAACAAATATTTAAATATGTTAAGAAATTTGCTGGAAATAAAAGCAGGTAAATGTAAGAGAATGTTTCTTTTTTTTTGTTGCCATGTATATATTTTTAAAATTTGTTTGCTAAAAGCAGTGGGATGCAGTTGACTCGAGTGCAAGAAAAACAGGAGACGTGAATTTTAGATTAGCTACATCCTGGTACAGGTTTTATACAATTTAAATAAAACACTTTCCGGTAGAAAGGCAGTGAAGAACAGAGAGCCAAAAGCTTCATATTGGTTTATTGACATAATAACTAACATAAATACACTAGCCTCATCAAATATTTATGTGTGTTGTCATGATTACATCCCAATTTGCTTCCATGGCAGTTAGGCAGATTCGTTTAGAACTGTGGTTAAGTTTTTGACTAGAAATATAAAAAGGCAATTCTCATGCCTGCCAGAAAATCTAAAGTATAATGGAAATTTAAATGATTTTCAGTTCCAATATAATTATAATTATCAAATTGCATGTAAAACCACAGGTATAAAATAGAAGGATATACGATAGAATGTTAGGCAGATGTATAAAGCTAAAATCAGAAGATTTTGCTCTTAAGTTTGTATAATTTATATATACTGTACATACCACCAAATTACTGTACATTCATTTGAGAATTTAGAGCCATGTTGTGTAAAATAGACAATGCAAAAAAAAGAGAGAGAAAAAGTGTGTGTATGTGTTTGTCATTTCATTTGTGTCCTTGTTTCACTGAATTCCAGGTGGACTTGAGCAGATGAGGGTTGAGTTCTGAGCCACGAGTCATGGATTCTGACTTGGACCTGTGGGTTCAAGCCTGAAATCAGCTATGGGAATTTAGCTGTTGAATGAACTTGATGCCAAAAATCTTTAATGCAGTACACGAAAGAGCTGATTTTATAATTTCATTGTTTATTCTGAAACATTTTTGTGGAGTATGAAGTTCGTGTGCCAGTCATTAGGACAGTTTTCTACCAAAGATAGATTGTGTGGTGGTGTGCAGGTCTCTTTTTATGCCAGTGATCAGCTCTTCTGTCAAGAAAGGGCAGCTGGGGAAGTTGTGGGCCTGTCAGTGAAGTGTGTTTTTCCAGTGCACATTTGAAAAAAGGATCAGCACAAGCAAATAAATAAATAAAAACAAGACAACAATGAGTCTCTATTGGTTACAGCACAGTGAAATACTTTTCTTCACATACCCCAACATGCCAGGAATTTGGGGTCAGTGTGAAGGGTCAGCCATTGTACGGCACCCCTGGAGCAGAGAGGGTTAACGGCCTTGCTCAAGGACCCTACAGTGACAGCTTGGCAGTGCCAGGGCTTGAACTCCCAACTTTCTGATAAGTAACCCAGAGCTTTAACCACTAAGCCACTACTGCCCCAAACAAAGTTTCTACCAACTTTTAAAATAACCCAGTAACCATGAATACGTCTGGCTTACGCATGTAACTCTGTTCCATGCTGTTCCATGCTGTGGGATGCGCCCTTGTGCATGATCAGCATCTGAAGCTTGTGTAACACTTTAGGGTAATATAATCTAGCCTAGGATACAGGATGGCCTTGGCTAATACAGGGGCAAAATCCAGGCAGGAAGGGGAAACAGAGAGAGCTTGTAGATCTCCTATTTGCTTGAGAAATGTTAGGGTTAGCAGAAGAGCTACCTTTAAATGTAGAAGCTTCTCAGAGGCTGACTCTAAGGGCTCAAATGGGGCACCATACAGACCTTCCAGGTCCACAGGTCCAGGTCCACAGAAAGGTCCCAGGAAGGTATCCATGGTCTGCAGATGGTCCTCAGCCATCTGACACCATTCATAAACCTCGAGGTCGAGGATGTTGCCCCACAGAGACTCCATCAATAGAGGCATGGCTGGCCAAAATGGTGGCCTTGTATCCTTGTAAGAACTCCAGCCATTGTGAAGGTCACTGGGTCTAGCTGATGTTACTCACACCACGAGACAAAAAGTTGTCACTTGAGTGCTTAGAATTTCCTCATGGATGGTGCTTTAGCATTCAACATGGTCTCTGCAACCTTAGTTGTGAGACCAGAATCTATGAGCTGGTACTGCTCAGGGACCAGACCCACAGTTTCCATTATTCTGGCAGAGGGTGATAAATCAGCCCTCCGGCTTGAGACATTAGATCTCTGTGTATGGGACTCTCCCAAGGAGTGCCATCTAGCAGGGATATTATCTCTGAGAAGCATATTCAAGCTGGCCAATAAGGTGCTACTAGCATTAGAAGTAGACAGGCTTGGCGAACTCTCAGGCTTTCCATAGTGGAAGGAGTCATGGCGCGTGCTCCAAAATCTGGTGGAGAGACAGACCCAGAACACAGAGCATGAGATAGAGCAGCGCTTGTCTCCGGCTCCTCTTCCAGATCCATACGAGATCCCCAGGACCAGATCTGTGAGGGTCTGAAACCCAAGTCCCTTCAGCCAAGAAACGAACAAGCTGTGAGCAGAGCTGCCTGATTGTAAGACTTTCACAATGCGCACAGTCAGACCCCTTGAGGGCTGCTGTCGCATGCTTCATCCCTAGACACTTCACATAGAAAGTGTGTCTGTCCCCCCGTGATTAAACAGGAGCAAGGCATAACACACTTCCCGAATTATCTCACGCCAATTCTTTTTTAAAGGGACAGAAAAGTAGAAAAGAAATGAAGAGTCTTTTGCTAGTGTTACACAAATGACTGATATGCAGGCATTATGTTACACAACCATTATGTTACCACAGCATAGAGCTCATGCCATGTTGATATCCATTTGAAAGGCAACATTCAGTGAACAATTGATAATATTAGCTGCAGCTAATATAAATTGAAAATATTAGCTGTCGTTCATCCCCATTGAAGTGAAGTAAATAAATGCTGCGAAAAGATCAGTGCAATGTGAAAAGGCCTAAATTGTATTCCTGCTGCATTCCTGGAAGACCATGCCTCTGTATATTGTCACGCCGGACGCCTGTCCGGCATGCATGACAGGCGGAACGCACCTTCCCCGACTGCCGCACCGGCACGAAGCGGACAGCTTCGTACCGGACCCCATACCCGCTGGAAGGGCCGTCATGGCAGGGTGGAACCGCCGGCGCCATGGCGTCCGGTGATTGGAGATGCAGATTTAAGAATTCCCCCACTCCCACACCGGAAGAGGAGGATAAAAGGACGCCCTTCCGCCGACGCGGGTTTTGAGTACCAACTCACCGACACTGCACACGTCCGTGAAGTTCACCCAAGGTATTCCATTCGCTGACGCGGATCCCAGGTTAATACTAACCACTTCCTCTCTCTCTCTCTTCTTCCCCTTAAAGGCGCGGGCACGGACGAGGACGACAGTGGCTGAAGCCACGCAACGCTGACAGACCGCATGGGAATCCCACGGCTTCTTCCGGGAATCCCCGACACGCCCCCGAGAGCGTCGCTACATCAGCTCCACCTCTGCCGACTTCCACACACACATCTCTACCCCGCTGACCGGGCTGTGTGAGAACTGAAACAATAAAGTTAAAAACTCTTGCTTCACGCCAACCAGTTCTCCGGGTCTCTGTGCGCCGCCGTTCCCCGGGCTAATTCCCTTACAATATGTAATGTCCCAAGCACAGTGAGAGCAAATATACCCTAAATCCTGGACAGCTCAAACTATTATTAACTCCTCCTTTTTGCCTATGGTGCCATGTCTGTGCTGTTATGCTAAGAATAAGCATTGTACACTATATTATATATTGCCTTTACACCTTCTTGGCATAACACATCATTCCATGGTTTCTGTTTCTTTCTGGAGTTTTTTTCTTTAATAATCCTTCATTCACACTACACATTTGAGTTATTGAAAGCATGTGTCTTTCCCATTTGTCTTTTCCATGGCAGAGTTTTTTTATTATTATTTTCTTTTTTCTGATTATTCCTTCATTCACATATTTGTGCTATTGAAAGTATATGTCTTTTCCATTTGTACATTAATACAACTAAGTTGTACAAATGCTTAGTAATTGCCTTGGGACTCTGGGGTAAAAAGAAAGGCACAAAGTAGTTAAGCACTTAATGTACAGTGTAATCATTGTATTACATAATATAATTATTCTTTAGTTTCACATCCTTTTGGGTCTAAATTAATTATAAAAGAGTGTCTTTGCTTCATCAGTTATGAAAAACAATTTTGACTAATTAGATTCCTTATACTTTACCAATGCAAATACTAAAAAGTGTCATGGAGAAACAAAAAGATTAAGACTACTCGAGCTACCATCTTAGTGAAACTATATAATTTAGAGCAAAGTAGAGAATAAGATGAGCAAATAGGATATAAAGTTCAAGTTCAAATGGCTTTATTGTCGTTTCAATCAGATACAGCTGTACACACTGAAATTAAATAACATTCCTCCAGGACCTTGCTGCTACATAAAAACAACAAACTAACCACAACATAGAACTAAATAAGATCTATACATTTTTATATCAAGTGTGCATGCAAATGTGTTCTAACAACACAGAACAGTACAATACTACTAAAATAGGACAATAGGCACAATTAGTGACAGTGTAGCACTGAAAAGTACACAGTTTTAGTATGGAAGTGTCTGATATAAGAGGTAGTGCACAATATAGGTGCCAAAGAGTAACA
>JAOUWY010000045.1:9326502-9339387 GCA_025728095.1 Prietella phreatophila | reverse complement strand
GCCACAATATCTAAGCGACCTTTTGGTTTTATATGATCCGCCACACCTACTTAGATCAAAAGATGCAGGCTATTTGATGGTACCTCTAAAAGTGAAGGCTACAGCAGGGGGAAGAGCCTTCGCTTATAGAGCCCCACAGTCTTCCTATTAGTGTTTAGGACTCAGACACAGTCTCAGTATTTAAGTCTTAAAACGTATTTGTTTACTCAAGCCTACCCTGACTAGATTCTATCTTACTACGTCACAGTCATAATAATCTTTTTTTTCTCCCTCTCTCCTTTGCCGAGCCCCACACGAATTTATGGAGATACTGGAGATCCAGACCCTTTCTGCCTCTGGATGGAGCTCAAATCTTCTCTAATTCCAGACTTCTGGGACTACGGCTGCTCCTAAGACCTTACAGACTTCTTATAAATCAACTTTTTCACATTATCTGTTGTTACCCAGATGAGGATGGGTTTCTTCCTCTTAAACATCTCAGGGAGTTTTTGTTTGCCACCGTCGCCACTCAGTGGCTTGCTTAGTTGGGATAAATTCACACCTTCATTATCTGTATACCATGTTTCTATTTCTGTAAAGCTGTTTTGAGACAATGTATATTGTAAAAAGCACTATACAAATAAAACTGAATTGAATTGAATTGAATATGTTATGTGTCGGAAGAAAGGATGACTATGTGCTGTGATTTAAATGTTGTTCATCTGATAAACAGGAAAACATTTACAAATTTATTGATGTTTCACTATATTTCATAGCCACTTTCCCCCCCAAATACATTTCTAGCCTTCTGGTGTCTGGCATATCCTTATTTCCTGAAATGGTAGATAATGTAATCCATTCTCAGGCCTGATTAGCTGTAGCTAGGACACTGATAACCGGTGCCCAACAGAGTGATTACTGGAGCTTTCAAGGTTACATCTCTCTAAGCGTTGGCTGAACATTGGCAGTACACTGCAAGAGTGTGAGTATGTGTGTGTGTTTGTGTGTGTGTGCTTGTGTGGCCCCAGGATCTTTCACCTCAGCTGAGCACAGCTCACCAATTACCAGCCTCCAGATAGGCACTTTCTCATTCTCTCCCTCTCTCCCACTCCTGTCAGGTTGTTGCACCCTCCCCTCTTCCCCGCCTGGACAGTCCTCCCTATGAGGCCTTTTTCTAATTACATGCATTGGCATTAAGATTATGCTAACATTCTATTTCTTTGCTAAAAGCTGTATATCATCCTCCTTTAACTGGTGCTTTAATATATTAAATAATAGGACTTGTTTATGTTTATATATTGTATCATGCAAAGAAAACAAAACGGTGTGAACATCATTTGGGTATGGTAAAGTATAGCAGCTGACACTGCTTGGCTTCTAGATCAAAATAAAATAAATTGTAAGGCTACACAATTCTCAGTGCTATAATAAATTAGGGAATAAATCACAATGCAGCATTTTTTTTCTATAGCATGAAGTGAACTGTCTTATTCCTCTTAAAAGCACAGCAATTTTTGAATGATCACATTTAAAAAAAAATTATTAATAAATTACGCATCATGCTTTTACATTTATAGTTACATTTATGTTGTGGAACTTATGAACAGTCCTCAGCCTCTCAGCCATCTATCCATCTATCCATCTATTTTCTGTACCACTTATCCAACTGGCGGTTGTGGGGAGCCTGGAGCTTATGCCAGGGACTTGGAGCACAAGGCAAAGGACACCCTGGACGGGTTGCCAACCCATTGTAGGGAGCAATCGCATACACATTCACACACCCATTCACATACTATGGACAATTTAGATATTCCTACAAGGCATGTCTATGGTCTGTGGGAGGAAAGCAGAGTACCCAGAGGAAACCCCCAAAGCACAGGCAACCTGTCATGTCACAGAGAAACCAGAAAGTACAAAGTCTTCTGTACTGACGACTCTCTGGTGGTGGAAAACTTACATTACCAAGAGCTGACACTGAAGAGTCCTTAAGTAGATGTTAAATAAACATATAATTATTAACAATTCAATTAAATAAAAGTTTATTTGTGTACCACATTTAACAATAGGCAGCATCACAAAGCAGCTTTACAGAAATATCCATCCATCCATCTTCTACTGCTTACTCCTTCTTCAGTGTCGCGGGGACCCTGTAGCCTATCCCAGGAAGCATCGGGCACAAGGCAGGGTACACCCTAGACAGGGTGTCAGTCCTTTACAGAAATATATACAATTTAAATTTATTTAAATTTATCCATAATGAGCAAGCCAGAAGTGATTGTGGCAAGGAAAATGTCCGTAAGACGACATGAGGAAAAAACCTTGAGTTGAACCAGACTCAAAAGGGAACCCATCTTCATCTGGGTGGCACTGGATAGTGTCATTATTAATAATTTCTCTTCTATAATTGTATTCTCTATATTCAAAAAGTGCAACTACAGTATGTAAATAGAATGGTTATGGTTTCTAAGTGATACAGTCCCTAATAATCTCATGGTGATCTTTAGGCTGTCCATGTGGGGCCATCTTTATCAGCAGTGAGTGATTTTCTGGTAAGAATACAACAAATCAGAGATTATGTTTACATTTTTCTTTTTTAAAACATTTTTAACCATTTATTTTTACCCTTACATTATGTGCAATGTCCACCATACAGATTCCTGTCAATGAGTTGTTACTAAAGAAATAATGTATTAGAATGAGTGAATTGATATAAACCTGTGATTCGAATGACAGCTGGCACTATTGTAAGAGCTGCTGTTATGGATAATTAATCAACACCTTCTGACCAATCCAATTCAAGTAATACTATAATATTGTTAACCACATACTTAGATTCCTCACACTATCAGGGGGATAGAAAAGGAAAGGGTACTGAAAAGGTATAAAGCAAAAGTACTTTTTTCCCCCAAATAATGTAGTGAAGTGAAGTATCCCAACAACTACAAAAAAAAAGAGTGGCTTGTTAAAAAATACTTGGAGTAGTGAGAATAGCTATATTGGTTAGCATAAAATGGAAACTTGATGTTTCTTAAAGTTAGAGGTTGAATTTCTGAATGTGGGGGTACTCTGGTTCCTCCCCCAGCCCCAAAACATGCGTTGTAGGCTAATTTGCATTTCTAAACTGTCCGTGGTGTGTGAATGTGCATGCAATTGTTCCAGCGTGTCCCCCACCTCATGCCCTGAGATCTCTGGCATAGGCTCTTGGCTTGACCCTGTGTTGGATAAGTGGTACAGAAAATGAATGGATGGATGGATTTCAGAATCCCGATATCTCAGCACTTGTACACAAAAGATGTACACATGCAGCCATGGATGTTCTCATGTTACAATGTTAATGCTGCTTAAATTACAACCACAACATGCATGATTATTAACAGCTGGTGCCAGTTGTACTAATGCCACTCTGGTTTTCTATGCAAACTGATATGCCTGGCAATGGAGAAAAAAAGGAAATGGAAAATCAATGAACAAACTTATAAAATCAGGAGTGGGAAACAGCAAAGTAAAAGTATTGTTATGGGACTTAAAATATATTTTAACTGCTTAATAAAGTACAATTCCTGAGGAAAAACTACATAGTGTTTTATATTTCTAAATGCTTTATGGTGGCTTCATAGCTACGATTGAGAATTACTCATAGGATGTCAGAACTATTGTCTCATCTTGCCACACTTTGGGATTAAGTTAATACGAAATACATTACACTTTTTTATTGCACTGTAGTTTTCTCTATTCGTCATGTTGTTTTTGAACCCCCCCGTCCCCCACCCCCACAAAGCATGAAAAAGACAGCTCTTTGTTTCACCTGCCTCTCTCTGTTTCCTGTATTAAAGGTCAGAATTCCCCAGCTCAGAATAGTTTATCATTTGACAGGTGAAAAATTGCTTGCGTGTCTCGCATGCTAATCATGGTGACAGCAACGCTAAGCACAGCTAGCACTTGTCCAAAGGCCCTTAATAAATATCAGTCAGTCAAACCTGCAATTGCAGTATTGTAGCTGAAATAATATTGCTAGTTAGTTACTCATTCTTAATTTTTTATTTTTATTTTTTTTGCTAGCAGGTCTGCATGTATACAGAAATATGAGCACACACACACATGCTAGCTAGCTACAATGCCATCTTTGATGATAAGTTGATTAACTGACTGAGATTAAGTAAGCATTATATTGTAATTTTCTGTGTCAAATAAATGTACTAGCCAAACACTCAACTTTCTAGCAAGCTTGAAATATTGATGCCAATGCTGATGTGACTCTCAAAAGCTGAGAATTTTTTATAGCTCATGGATGAATTGCCAATTAACAAGGGACTGCCCTGATTCTCCATTGTGAAAATCCTTTTAAATATTTTGCTGTAGTGTTGTTTTGGAAATTATGTTCTGCCTGTAATTTCATGCTGCTTTGACATATTTATCACGTTACTATCAGAAACAGCTTTTAATGAATGCCAAGGGTTCAGACCATATGTTTGACTAAAAAGATGTTGACTAGAATGTGAAGGTTTTAGCACAAGTCAACACAAGAACATGGCTTCAGGTATGTACGTTCTAATAAACCTCACCTACTGAATAACTTAATACAGATCCGTTGGCCTGACACTGATGTCCAAGAAGGGGGACTGGCTGAGGTGTGAATCTGCCACTGGCTGATTTGCATTGCCGCAATCACATCTGTGCCAGGAGCCCAAATTAAGGTAATTAAACACAGCCATCTCATCAATCTTGCAAGCAGGACCCCCTGCCAGAAAGCACTGTGCGTTGAATTAACTAAGCTGAAGTGTCTTTGATGACCTGGCTGTTGGCCTGCACAAAGTACGTTAAATATGACATAAAAGATACAAAAGCTTTCATAGTTATTGGAGGCAAAAGTGCATGGTTATGCGGTTTGGGTTGCCAGGTTGAGTTACTTACTTATCTTCAGCTGCTGTTTATGCTATATTCAGAGTTGAGTTAAGAGCACATAGTGAGGATTTAATAACAAAATTGCACATCTTGATATTCTAACCTCAGACATAACTACAGACTTAAGTGATATTGAGAGAGTTGCATGAGGATTGCATGCTCGGGGCACAGTTTGACAAAAACAAAGATGTTTCTGAGTTTGAAATATTTTTTTTCTCTCCTTTTCTCAGCTCAAACAAGGAGCAGTATTAACTTCAGTGACACTGTCTGACAGTTTGATAAACCATGTTAGACAGTAATTTATATTTTGCATAAATATTCACTCAAAAAAAAGCCATTTCAGGCCAATATTAAATGAAAATGAATTAATATTATCATCCTTTTAAAGTACAAGAAAATGTTTTTATTTATTTTATTTTTTTTGTCATTGTCTGTGGAGACATCATCTTAAGTCACTGCTTGAGTCAAGGAGCAAAATGTTTTTGGATAAAGGTATAAATTAAATGAAAATAAATACTTATTTATTTAAAGGTAAGACATGCTGCTTTGTTTACTTTTGATGCTGTGCAGAGTTTTGATGTTGATTTGATATCACTCCCTGAACTCAGAAGAGCCTGTAGTTGAGAAGACTACCCCAAGGAATTTTCAGTTGTTTTCTTTGGCTTTTTGGGAATTGCAAGTTAACTGTTCCCTATAGCCAAATGCAGCAATGGCATAGCATGGTTGGTCAGCTTATCCTTCAAGTCATCAGCATGTTTTTCTTGACATGACGGCACATCAACAATTCAATGTAGCCAATTAAAAGCATAATGAAATAGCCTACACCCCAAGCACACATTGCGATTCCATGACATCCATTTAGTATCCCGTGGCTTCATTAATTGGACTTATCGTAATTCATAAGTTTATTAAAAACAATTAACAGTAAAAAATGGAATATAATAGGATGTGCTGGATCAAGTGCTATTTTATAAGCTGCTGAATAATTAGTTGTTAAATTAAACTACATTTGAAGTGATTAATGTGATAATTACAATTCAGACTGTTCATGCAGCAATAGTATTAGGCTCCTATTAAATGTTAATTTCAAAGCTTACAATCTTCTCATATATCATTCTCTTTTTAATATTTTGTATTTTATCTTATTACATTAGATAGCAAAGAAAAAAAAAGCTATTTCCTTTTTCAGTCCTTCAGTTTTCTAGTGCTGTTTTCTTTTTCAGGCTTAAAGGCAAAATCTTCTGTTTAAAGGTTGTCAAAATCCTATTAAGAATCACTGTCTTGGAGGCTTCTACTAAAGGAGAACCTGGTGACATCAGAGGCTTTGTGATCCCATAATATGGACAACTGCATAGTCCAATTCTGATTATGTGTAACGTGTTGCTAATTAAGTTGTAGATTAAAATGATATAACTTTTAAATAATGTTTTTGGAAAGTTAGGGACCTAGAAAGCTCACATCACATTAGCACGTATTATTAATGAGTGGTTATTTCTTAAAAACATTACTGATTCATAGACAGAGTCTTGTCTTATTGAGGAATCGTCAATGTCATTTTAAAGGTACATTTTCCCAGCATGTTTAGTCAGGGTCTGACAGAGGTAACATCATTATAATCTACGCCCAAACAACCACCCCCGACCTGGAATAGACTACAGACATCAAAGAAACACATATCTGATTATAATCATTGTTTTTGCTTTTTTTCAAACAACACTATCTTCAGACAGTAAAGGTGGAATAATGAATATAAATGAGCATGTCACGTGGGTTAATTAAATCTCGATCCTGCCAGAAAGATGATGAATCTTGAGTGTGAAAATATACTTGAATCACCTGAGTCCTCCTTTAGTTATCTAAACCCAATGAGTCACGTGTTTGCCTGTGCTCATCTTTAAAGAAAATTGATTCCTCTGCTCTCTGACAAGAGGTCAACACAATCATGTGTTCCTGAGCATAGAAGCCAGCTTCTTAAATGAAGTCAGTTAAACCTTCCATGGATTTAATAATACAGAGGCCTAATTTATGTCTTCTGTCATATGAGTCAATAAGGGTGAATGGATGCACTGACCTGTTAAGAGTATACGCTTAGAGAGAGAGAATGAGAGAAAGACAGAGAGACTGTATGCTCACTTATTATTAAGGTAATAAAACAGTTTAGGGAATTATACTAAAAAAAAAAAAACAATCCTTCACAAACCCTGCTTCTCTTTTTAAGGAGCCTCCTCTAATTTGTCAGCAGTGAAAAAATAATAGCTCTGTCCACTAATAAAAAATGGTACTCTTGCTTACAACAGTTCAAGATGTTCTGCTTGCAAATTCAAAGCAGGAACTAAAATGACAGACTCGAAACTAAAGCATAATTTTTCTCCGCCATCACTCCTTATGCATCACTGCCAAAGTTGTTTATTCTCTTTCCTGCAAACCAAAAGCTGATTATTTCACCAAGCACCTTTGCCCCATAACTTTAATAACATATCTGTTAGCGCTGCTAGTTGTTGCTACGGCAGCAATGATGTGAGAAGACTTAACTAAAAAAAAAAAAAAAACTCATGCACTCACAGAATTTTAGAATCCCATGAAATGAATACCAACTGGTTTCACATCCTACAGCTTCGTGCATTGTTGAAGGACAACAGAACAAGTGCCTGAGGCACACCAGCACTCAAACATCTGTGGCAGAACTGAAAACTGTTAAAAGCTGAAACTATCTCTCTGTCTCTGAAATCACACCCTCCCACTTCAGACTCGCACTGAATCACACCAGCAACTGCGACAAAGCACTACAGTGATATCACATATAGGCTAATCAGTAGAAATAACAATAAATACAACAGAAATTAAGAATCAATTTCATAAACCAATTACATTAAAATTCACAAATATAACAACAATTGTGGGTTTTTGTTTGTTTGTTTGTTTTGTTTACATTTCTTGTTAAACTAATGGTGGAGAAACAGAAGTGGGTATGTATTTGTTTTTTTCCAATCACATCAAATTATACATGAATATAAAGCTTACAACAAGAATCATTGATTTAAAATACTGCATATGGCAATATTATTTATTTGCACATTTCAGGTCAAAAAGCTTAATTATGCAACTATGTAACCGGAATGAAGAAAATGAGTTTGATATATATATATAAGAAACACTAACAAAAGAAATATTTTTAATTCCTGGACTTATTCTTGCAAGATGCATCACATGTTTTGAAACCATAGTGAGGGAGGCAGATCAAACTCATTTTAGGATTTCTAGCCAGCAGTTTCACATGATACAGTGCAAACAGTGGAAAGTCTGAGAGCACTAGTGAAAATACTTCTTTGACATTCTTTTTAACTTTTGATAGAACAATTTTCATTACAAATTATATTATTTATAATAGCTTGAGTAAAAAGTAGAATCTTTGGAATATTGATATGAATATAAAAGTGATTACGCATGAGGAACATGGTCAGTATCACTACTTACATTTAAATAGGGACCTACTGTATATTAAATATTCAACACATTGAACATTTATGTTCTTTGTTTTAAATGTTTCAAAATTCTGAAACCTTCTGTTTATGTCCAATTTTTAAATGGAAAAAAAAAATCCCAGACTATCAAGATGGTTTCTACTGTGATGGACCCCACTGCATATGAACTGTTGAACAGAGAGTGGGAAATTATTACATAAATCAATAAAATAACATCTTCAAGAACTTCTAAGATAACGTCAATATTTGATTAGTATAAAGCAAAACCATCCATCCATCCATCTTCTACCACTTATTCTTTCTTCAGGGTCACGGGGAACCTGGAGCCTATCCCAGGGAGCATCGGGCACAAGGCAGGGTACACCCTGGGCAGGGTGCCAGTCAATCTCAGGGCTCAATCACATACACACTCACAAACCCATTCATACACTACGGACAATTTAGACACGCCAATCAGCCTACCATGCATGTCTTTGGACTGGAGGAGGAAACCGGAGTACGCGGAGGAAACCCCCGCAGCACGGGGAGAACATGCAAACACCACACACACGGCCCCGGCAGGAATCGAACCCCGGACCCGGGAGGTGTGCTAACCACTAAGTCACCATGCGCCCTATAAAACAAAACCATTTGCTCTAATTAGAAAACCAGCACCTATAACCATTAGTAGGCGAGAACTTTTAAGTATATTTATTGATGTTGGAGAATGTTAAATAATGAACATCCACAAAACTGTGGACCAAAACAGATTTGTGAAAAGATTTATAAGGTTCTGCTTGAGGTCAAGAAAATAACGTACAATATTGTGTGTGTCTGGGCTAGAACGGGGCCTTGGGAGCTGGAAACACCTACAGTTTCAAATCAAAACTGGATTGAAAATAACTGCATCGGTGGATTTTAAATGTCCTCCTTTTCACTGCTCTACCGATGTCAACGGAGAGCATTATTTTATAAATAGAAAAATAGGAACAGAGCACAAATCTACAAAAAGAAAAAGGCTCAACCGAGATATAAAATCACAAGCATTACACAGCAAAATATACTTGCGTTGGCACAAAAATAGCACCACAAACTTGTACAATGTTTCACTGCTATTGTAAAAATAAATATTTCGAAATAAATGTGACAATAGTTCACAATGTGTATAGTTCACATTGTATATAGCTCAAAGTTTGTCATGGATAAACCTTTTCAAATGTAGGCCATCCTGATGTTCTTGGTTTATGTTGGGGTTTCTAGCACACCTAAAAAGTGCCTAAATGTTGAAAACTAACGACTATTCAGGTTAGGCTTTTCCTGCTGACACACAACCTGAATGAAATTATGAGTGAACTAGCAAAGCCTTTGTGAATATTAAATGAGGTGCAGTCGACATCGTCTGATGTAAGATAAAACCTCCAGTACAGAGCAAAATGCCGAATCACACCTGCTGCTTTGTCTGACAATGTAAAAGTAGCATTCATCATAAATGAAATGTCAAAAATGTTTTTTTGTTTTTTTTTGTCATCTTGTATTACTGTGCTTGTTTTGCAATTCAGTTGAACAACTGAAAAGTTTTTCACTATATTTATCAAAGGAAAGAAAGTAAACTACATGCTTAATTACTTCACAAGTTCAAGAAATAAGAAATACATATATACAGATTTATTTTATTATTTACCAAAAGGTAATGCAAAAATATCATTGAATACAGTCCCATCCAAAATTATTGGAATGGCAAGGCCAGCTCATTTATTTGTGCTATATACCACAAACATTTGGGTTTGAGATCAGAAGATGGACATGCGGCAAGAGTTTAGGATTTCCTGGTATTTACATCTAGATGTGTGAAACAACATAAATCATATAACCTGTTTTAACAAAAATAAAGGAACATATAATTCTTAAAGAAAATTCAATTAAATAACACTTAATACTAGACTGCATGTCCCTTGCTTGAAATAACTGCATCAAGCATGTGACTTGCAGGTGATTGACATCGCCAAATTGTTTCTTCATTTGTGTTTCTTTTCCAGGCTTTTATTTCAGCCTCTTTCAGTTATTGTTTGTTTCGTATACCTTCACCCCTCCCCTGTGCACAATATTGGTGACTGTTGTTTTTGAGTTTTTCTTCACAGCTCTCACAATGTTTCTGTAATCTGCTATTGTTGTTTTCCTTGGCCAACCCATTCTATATCTGTTACTCAGAACACCAGTGGTTTCTTTCTTTTTAAGGACATTCCAAATTGTTGTATTGCCTGTGCCCAATGTTTGATTGATTTTCCCTCTTTTTCAGCATCAAAATGACTTACTTTTCTCCCATAGAGAGCTCTCTGATCTTCATGTTAGCTTACCCTTTTTAACAACAAATGCAGTCTTCACAGATAAAACTGAAGGCTTAACCCAAGAGTAGACATTCAGAGCTATTTATTGTTTAAACAAGATATAAATCTAACAGGACACACCAGTAACATGTTCCAATATTTTTGCTTACCTGGGTGGTATGTTCTATGTCATTTAACATATCTACATATAAATACCAGGAAATAAAAGTTGATATTCTAAACTCTCTTTTCATATTCATCATTTGATCTAAAACCCAAATGTCTTCAGTCTACAGCAAAAAAAAAGAAAAAAAAATGGCATTGCTGTTCCAATAGAGGGGACTGAATGTATATCTCTGTATAATTCTGAATATGACATAAATATTACTTATTATTCAAGAATGGATTATTTCTCATTTCCATTTCTCAACAGAAAATGATCTGGAAAAAAGGTTTATTTGATAATTTCCTGCTACTTTCCTCTTATTATTATTATTATTATTATTATTATTATTACTACCGCTACTTTCTTCTTATTATCACCCATGACTCGTACTGTATTATGGTCACTTTCTCCCTTCTGCACGTTCACCTTAACTCATCTTTGGCAGCTATAGGATGGACTATAAATCCCCATGTCAGCAGGCATTCTGTCTTTTAGGATTAGCTAGAGGAGAGCAATTAACCTATCATTGTATTTCTTCCACTAGGAAAACACCACATTCTTTGACCTTGACTGCTCCATGGCCTTCAGTTTGCACTCCTGCTGCCCACTGCTGTATCTTCAGCATTGAGGATCAGATAATTGCAGTCACTAAAATCAAGTCTAGGGCTCTCAGCTAGGATTGCAGGGCCGAAGAACTGGACTCAAGTGAATACTTCACCTACAAGCCACAACTAATGAACTCAACATTTGCACTGAGAAAAAAGACAGTTATAGAGTAAGTATGATTCCACACAGTTGCAACTATTAATGACTGATATCTCCTTTACAGAGAATTAAACCACAAACCTGATACCTTGATGGGAATTGATAGAATCCCTTGTTGGAGCGCTGGCTAGAGCACTGATATTTTGATATTTTTAGCCCATCTGCAGTGGATCCAGACAATCTCTTAACTCATGTGTTTCAGCCGAAAGGTGGAGTATGAGGGGAACGGGGTGGTGCAATTACCTCATACTCTGTCTGGCAGGGAGGGCAGCATTGGGAATGTTATCACTAAGCAAAGCTCATCCCTTCACTGTTCTCCACTTCTTTCCAGGATTCATTTGGAAAACTAGGTAAATTATGACTGGTTAACAAGAAAAGGAAATGAAAAAAACAAAAGAAAACAAGAGAAACTAAGTGAAACTTAGGAGACCAGTGATCGTTTGTTATCCGAGATGAAAAAAAAATCACTTTAAAGAAATAAAGATTTGAGCCAGAGCATGAATAATGAATTCATCAAGGTGTGAAGGTCCCAAGTCACGCCATTATAATGAGTGCATTAGTATGTACTTTGTGCTTTAAAGGTGCAACAGTCTTTATATATATATGTGTGTGTTTGACTTGTAACAACAACCTGGAATATATGTAGCACAAGATAAAAAATGATTGTATGGGCTCATGGTCTCAGCGCAAGTGTATTATATGGCTGAGAAAAATCTTTTGGTAAATTGCATTACTGCACATAGTGCTTCTTTGTGTTTACATGAGCCTCCTGTCTGTTATTTTATACTCCCCAATGCCCCTTCAGTCCACCCCATCGCTGTTCAGAAAGAAAAATCATCTGAAACCAGTAAACCCAAGTACAGCTAGGTAATTCTCCTGTAAGCAAAAATACAGACTGTGCTTTACATTAAAAAAAAAGAAAAGAAAAGAAACACAGTAAAACCAGAATAAACACTAGTAGTGCTTTTCCAAGATAGAGCAATTTACTACAAGTTTATAAATCCAATCTGTATAAAGCTTTTTGGTGTAACTGTTTAGAATGCCTGCCTTATATAATGAATGACGTAGACACGATTTGATCACTGACAGAGCCATGTAAGGAAATGCTTTGGAAAAATCACTTTAACAGGAAATGTATGCAATGCTAGCTAACTTCTGTTCATTTAACTATGTTAACAATGCTAATACAAGAGCTTACAAGCTCATGAGTACATCCATCCATCCATCTTCAACCGCTTATTCCTTGTTCAGGGTCACAGGGAACCTGGAGCCTATCCCAGGAGACATC
>JAOUWY010000045.1:9304559-9320199 GCA_025728095.1 Prietella phreatophila | reverse complement strand
CTTACATGGTGTAATATCCATGAAATGAAGACCTTTGATACTGATGTTCAGGAAAAGAAAGCTTTAGTGGTGGCATGCCTCAAAATCCTAATCATGTACTGAGGAACCCTTCATGATCTGGATTAGAGCAAGTGAGTTGGGAGCAGAGTAAAACCTGAATCTTCAGATTAAATTAAATTATTACTTTTTTGTAATGAGCTTACATCGTTCTTGCTATATTTTATAGCATCTGATCAGATCTTAAACTGAAGATGACTTCAGATAAATCATCTCTGTAGTGATGCAAAGCCTTTATATTGACTAGCAGATAAGAAAGTGATAAGCATTTGCAATCCTCCTGCTCTCTTCCTGCTTCTGCTAGTGTTTATGCCATCAGTACTCTTGTTTGATCATTTCACATATGAGCTACAAAGTGATCTAAATCTAACCCACATCGTGAAAAAAGTGGATATGCTATATTTTCTACACCTGCTTTGTTCATTTTAAGGAGCTTGCCTGTGTCAGCGGCTCCGTTGGAGCTTGAGAGTAACCTAGCAACTCAGCAGTCTAATTTGATCCATTCACTCCTTAAAAATATTCAGGACAAAGATGATACAGAGCAACGACTCCACCATCTCCACGCACCTTAACCCTACTTCGAAGTCATCCACCTCTAATTAGCGTCAACACGAAGTCAACACATCATTCTGATATCCTTGTAAATCTGGAGTTAAACAGATAGGCCTTCATTGGATATAAATTAGGTCTCTCCTGGTCCCAGGAAGTGGTAACCTCAATGTCCATGTAATGAAAGATAAAATGTGGTTACGTTGGGCTCACGGGTTACACTGCCAGTTTTATAACAGAGCTGATGCTAGCCCGTCTCAGCTTGTTAAATTTAATGTTTAAACATAACAAACTAGGACGCGCCGTCCAGTTGGGTGTTGTCAACACCAAGGCATTAGGCCATTCCAGAGAGGAGTAGTCAGATAAAAAGCCTTGCTATAATGAATAATTTATGATTGTATATTAATTTCATGGTCCAATAAGATGCTGGAAAGAGAAGATAACGTGTGGGAGCCTCAGTCTGGTTCTCAGGCAGAGGAAAGCATATTAGACTACACAAAAAAAAAAGATTTTCATACACAGGAAAAGAATAGGGTTATTTAATTTCTGGTTAGGATTACTGTGATTTGCATTTATTTACAGAAATGAAGAATAATTGTTAACAATGCTAAATGATGGTGCTGGATGAAGTTTTGCTAATGATATTGTGTTTGATTAGACTTTAATACAGCAAAGAGCATCTTAAAGGAATGGCATAATTTCAAGCAAGATCTTGATTACAACATATCCTCATAAACCTTTGATGTAGTATTTTATTTATTTTTATTTTATTTATTTTTTTTGCAAAAAGCCACTCCACACAGTCTTTTCGCTAATATGGGACCTGGCTTGATTTGTGCTGCTCCACTTGCACGGCTGCCCAGACAACTGAATTTGCATGATTAAATTAGGATGTTTTCACGTGTGTGCAGGCCACCATATTTGCCTGTCGTAACCAATTTGGGCTTATGTATGGCCCCCTTCTGTGGACCAAGTAAATTCCATTCTCGTGTCCACTGCTTCCAAAAGAAGACAGTGCTGTTCTTGTTAAAGTTTTTGGATAGTCTCCCTGGACAAGCTGGTATGGAGTAATGTAAAAATGAAGGCCTCTTCAGGAAATGTGTGGAGAAGGTTTTCAGATTTGTTTGGGACCTTGTGGATCCTATTCCTCTGATCTTCGAACATCACAAAATATTAAAACCTCAGTGATGCTGCAAACCAGAGGCCTGTTTCAAAGCCCAGCAAGATGCAACTTGGGATCTTTTGCATGTTTCACCTCAGCTAGTGGTTGAAGTTACCTTTTTGCTTCTCACAGAAATAGACTAAACTGTTTTTAAAGGAAAAATCCACCCTGAACAACTTGTATATTAATCTATAATCATTAACATGTGATCTTTAATGACAATTTATTTTGTAATGAAAGTTTAGTTTAGACTTCGTTCAGTGATATGTTGGTCTATTTTTGCTTAATGGTTACTCACAAAGCACACAACTAACCCATAATAGTGGTGCCAGAGGGATTTACCACTTGTTTCATCTCTACCTCAAGAGAGCAATGCACAGCTCTTTAATCCTTTAGTCTGTCTAGCTCTCTCATCTTCTGATCTGTACACTCTGCTCAAATACATAAGTTCTAGCTGAGCTGAGTTTCTTCCATAATTCAGTCTAACTATGTTGTATAGCTGCAATGTATTCTGCCCTAAATTTGCTGTCTACACTATTTCTACTTTGGATGTCTTATTAATATGACTAACTGGAAACTGGCAAGTGAGAAAAGAAGCACATGTTCTTCTGTTTTTAGGAGCTAATACTGAAACTGGACTGTTATCCATTATGTTTAAGATGTCTGTATGTTTAATATGATATAATTACTGCAAACAATCACTAACTTCTCACAGGAATAAAAATACAGCAACAACTGACAAATTATCCCAGAATAGCTAAGCACATGACAAATATTTCAATATATACACATTTAATATGTTTCAGAGTTGAGTTTTCCTTTAATGTCTCCTAAAAGGCTAACACACTATTTTGGGGGGAAATGTATTTACATTACACACATCTTTCAAAAGTACATTTTTGGCCCCAAAGGCCAGCAAGTTTTGTTGACTTCAGCAAACCTAAGACACTGAAAACCTCAGTATGCACTAATTATTTGTTATTATGTAGTTGGCAGAATATAAATTGCTCCCTTGGTGTTGGTGTATTCAAAAAGCAGCAATAATGATGTTTCTAATTGAAAAAAAAAAGTCTTAACTTATTAAATTACACTCTCTGCACTTCACATGCTATACATAGCATTAAAACTAATAACGACTCAAACCTCACTTCCCAGGAAGCTAATAAAATTGACAAAAGTTAGAATCCTTTCTTCCTCCCTTCAAGTGCTGGAAACCCTTTCCCCTCTTTCAGTCATGTTTTCTTTCATTCTCTCGTCTCCTCTCTTTCTCTATAATTAAATTCAGTGCCACGTCCAAGAACCACAGGTGTTCATCCGCATCAGTCGCCCACTGAGATCGGATCTCTGCTTTTTGTGTTCAGCATCTCTGATCAGACCAATATCTATCTCTCAGATGAGTAATGAGTCCCCGTGGTCTTCAAGCTATTCTGCAACACGGAGCAGGACCGATTTTAATTCTACAGTTCCTCAATAGCATGAAAATGAAGGTATTAGGGCTTAATCTGTGTCTTCAGTTTTGCTTCAAGCTTTTCTTATATTATGTTTTCTTTTTTTTTGTCTGGAAGTAAGATCAAAGGGAGAAGGGATGCACTTGTATGTACTTTCATAACACTTTATTTTTCCAATGTGATTTTTCAGAAACAAATATAAATTTTGCATTTCAGATACAAAACTGCAACTGGTAGACAGTGGGATTGATGCAAGGACTCTATCCAGGTTCAGTATTAAAGCTTGTTTCTTTGACGAGTCAAACATGAAACACCATTTGACATAGAAAAGTTCCCTATTTATCAACAAAACACAAACAATATGCAAATGCTGCCTACGTTTTTTTGTTTTTTTTTGGGCCTATACATACAGTAGAGTTGTAATTAAGTGAGTTTTTGACCCCCCCTTGTGTCGACATAGTAGTCATGGTAGTCAGTGATCAATGGCACCTGCAAAGTGTATTTGAAGTAAAACAGAGTAGCCTTGTTGAGTAATCTGTTTATATGGATATCTATCTATCGATCGATCGATCGATCAATCGATCAATATACATTCATGTAAAAAAATAAGTACACCCAATGGAAATTTTTTAAATATATATTTGCAAACATTTGATCATCTTTGAAACAGTGCCTATTAATAAAGTTGATATACTTGAACAAAAACACAAGGAAAATTAGCTTTTTCAATTGTTCAATCAATAGTTGTGATATTCTTATGTAGAAAAAATAAGTACACCTTTGGCCTCATAAGCTAGAATTTCCCCCTTTGTATAATAGTCCACTAGGCTTGCTGTAATTTTTACTACACTTCCATGCAATATTTTTTTCAGTTGCAAGATGTTTGAGGGTTTTCTTGCATGTACTTCCCATTTGAAATCCCCCCCCACAATATGTCAATGCGATTCAAATCCAGTTCATTCCTGCCATTTTCTTGGATTTCTTTCATTCCTTGGTGGATTTGCTAGTGTGCTTAGAATCATAGGATCATTATCCGGTTTAAAGGTCCATTTGTGGTTCAACTTCAACATTTGGACAGATGGCCTTACATTCAGAGTCTTCAAGCACTCTTTGATATGATGCAGAATTCATAACTGAATCAATGAATACAAGCTGTCCAGTCCCTGAGACAGTGAAGCAACCCCAACCATAACATTTCTACCACCGTGCTTCACAGTTGGTATGAGGTGCTTCTCCTGAAAAGCTGTCTTTGGTCTGTACCAAACATGTCTGCTTTTACTGTGACCAAGCAACTCTACCTTTGAGTCATTTGTACAGAGCACATTATTCAAAAAGGCCTGGCAAACTGTAGTCTTGCAAAGACTTTTACCTAGCATGCCTCCCATGCAGGTCAAATTTGTGTAAGGTCTTTCTTATTGTAGAAGCATGCAGTTTGGCACCAACAGTTGCAAGATTTACTAGCATATCCTGTCATTCAAATTCTTTTTAAATCCCTTGCTAGACTCATAAGCATCGAGACTTCTCTCTGGTGACGGACCACGCACCACTGCATTGGATGGCCAAGGCCAAAGACACCAATGCCACTGTAACACGATGGTTCCTTTCATTGCAGGACGTCTCTTTCCAGGTCCAACACAAGGCAGGAGCCCAGCATGGTAACACAGATAGCCCCTCACAACATGACTCGCTGAGGGCCCAACACACAGCGGCAGTAGGCTTGAAACTGGGTGGCTGGGGGTGGGGGTTTGGGGTACTGTGATTACAGGCCAGCGGCCGGCACACAAAAGACGAAAAATGGACACAGCAGAAGACTTTACTCCCTGGCTGCCTCCCCAGAGCTCCCTGAGCTCCAAACAGGACCTCAACTTCTCTGAAAGAACCCATCATGCCCTCTACAACTCCGAGGGTGACACCAACCCCAAAACACCTCACCCCACCACACCTTTTTCTCAACCACACATGCATACTACTGAATAAATAAACAAACAAACAAATAAATAAATAAAGTGGCCTCTTGTGTGCCTGTGCTCAAATTGTGGCAGTCTAAGCTCACTACAATATACAGTATCTCAAAAAGTGAGTACACCCCTCACATTTTTTCACAGATTGCCACTGGAGTCCTCTTCCACTCCTCCACGATGACATCACAGAGCTCGTGTGTGTTAGAGATCTGGTGCTCCTCCACCTTCCATTTGAGGATGCCCCACAGATGGTCAATAAGGTTTAGGTCATGCTTGGCCAGTCCATCACCTTCACCCTCAGCTTCTTTAGCAATGCAGTGGTTGTCTTGGAGGTGTGTTGTGGTTGTTATCATGCTGGAATATTGCATATTGATCATGCTCTGCTCCTGTATGTCACAGTACATGTTGGCACCTGTTGTTGCTTTGATATTTCAGTAATATATCAATTGTCAGATTTTTACAGCTTTTGTATTCAGTCTCATGAATATGGTCCAAGTCCGGTGACTTATTGGCCAATTCAGAACATACCACTTATTGGTGGTGGATGTGGTGTAATGGTGTGGGGATTATTATTTTTATTTTTATTTTTTTATGGTACAGAGTATTGTTGCTGATCACAACCATCCTTTTATGACCACAATTTACCCATCTAATACTAATACCCTGCAAAAAAAATGCTTTTCTTGAAACAAGCAAGACACACTTAAATCTAGTAAAAGTGTACTAACATAAAAATAATCAAGAAGCAAAGCAAAAAATCTGCCAATAGAGTAAGCAAAACTGCTTTGGTAAGAATTTTTGAAAATTGCATTAATATCTATTCACAAAAATGCTATTGCCTCTTAAAACTAGACAAAAATGCCAAAATTTAAGCTAGCTGTGCTTACAAGCAATGAAAACTCAGTTATTCGAGACAGACTTACTTAAAAACTTAACTTACTTAAAACTCTTGATTGAGCTAACAAATATACACAATTTCTTCAAACAATATAATAACAAACAAGTGACTTTGTCTTAAATTAAGGCACCAGAAGCATTGTTATTTTTAGCATTTTCATTGAAACACTGAAAAACTCTACAACATAGTGTCAGGGATTGCAGACGGTAGTGGATGCAAGTGCAGATTTCTATTGAATAAAGTGCATAACAAACAACCAAAACTGTGGAAATAAAAAACATAAATGTAACAATGGACACAAGGCAAAAATATGCAGACTATGAGAGCGGCTGTAGCACACATGACACCCCATGAACATGAATTAAAGATAGTGAGTCCCAGATCGCACACTTGTGCACTATTCTACGCCATTTTGTAATATCAATAGAGTGAGTAGTGTGTTCACACGGAAAATCCCCCAAAACAAAGTGCATTTTAAGTTCCCGTATGATGCATAAGTGTATAGTGTACAGTATGTCATTTGGGACACAACGTTCACCTTCTTATTAGGGGTAACACAGAACAGGTGTGAGTGATCAGTGGGACATGTGACATGCTGGGGCTAATGGGTAATGTGGTCCACTGTGGATTTCAGCATAACTATGACACAGCTGCTTCATTAAAAAATTTAACTGTGCAAGTGGTCTTAGTCTTACAATTAGGAAAACCATCTTGTTCTTCTGCTGGTATTTTATGCAAACCATTGTTATAGCTTGTTTCTGGTTAAATCTTGCTCTACTTTAGCTGGAATAGCTTATTAAGACAAAGTTAGATATAGTTTCTTAAAATTAGGTTACTTTTCTAATGCAAAACATGCTTGACATGGTTATTTTTCTTTTCACACAACAAATAAGACTCATTTCCTTTTTTGCA
The DNA here is from genome assembly GCA_025728095.1 of Prietella phreatophila. Lineage (NCBI taxonomy): Eukaryota > Metazoa > Chordata > Actinopteri > Siluriformes > Ictaluridae > Prietella > Prietella phreatophila. The sequence goes on along the minus strand of JAOUWY010000045.1, from coordinate 9,313,212 downwards.
GTGTACTAGTTCAATCAGAAGTCATTTCAAACTGATTCCATGATGTAACGACACAGGATGATATGCAGGAAGTAAGTGGAGGAGCATTGTCTTTATTAACACAACACAAGCAGAGAAAACACAGGGAGCATGTTCTATACTGAACAAGATAAACTAGATCAAACATAATTCTAAAGTTTATCCATTGCACGAGAACAGGATATGGAAATAAGACCGCTTCGCGAACGTAACGCGTTCACCAGGCCAACACTCAGTTAAGATAAATACTGCGCGAAGTGCACAGCAACATGGGGGGGTTTAAATAACTAACACAGTCACTAATAAATCATATACATCTGGAGTAAATCAACATGAACATGAAACAATGATTTAACAAGGAGAGAATCAAAACAAACAAAGGTGCGTGTCCAAATACAAAAGTCTTGTGCACGCGCGCGCTCTAAAGTCACTTGTGCATGTCGATGCCGCAGTGCTATCTGCCGGCGGGAGCATAGCACGTAAACATGACAATGAGTTCAGTGTACTTCACTGGCTTTCACAGTCTCAATTTAATAGATCACCTTTGGGATGTGGTAGAATGGGAAGACTGAACCTGCAGTTTACACATCTACAGCAACTATGTGATCCAATCATGTCAACATGTAAAAGTAATTTAAAGCAACTTTTCCAACACCTTTTGGAATTCATTCTGCAAATAACTGAGGCTGTTCTGAGAGCAAATTGGTCCTATCCAATATTAGTGTGGTGTTCCTAATAAAGTGTTTTATATTAAAGCAGTAAGCTTTAATATTAAGATCATGCATTACAGTGATTTTATCATGAGTAAAGCTGTTGTTAGACCTTAGCTTCCCTGTTAGCCACTGTATCCACTGTGACCTTATAAAGCAGTTATTGAAGATGAATGAATGCAGTTTATTAAAATGTTTTCACTCGTTTAAAGCTTGCCTTTTGTATTATTTGCTGTTTATAAACCCATCAGCCTATCCTTGCTTCTTAACAAAGTACCAAACATTTCAACACGATTAATGTTTTGTCCCTGATAAATAACATGATAGCCTGCTTTAATGGTATTGGCTCTTGATCAACATGTTTAGAGACAAGAGAAACAGATTTCATATTCAAATGCCACATCTGGAATTAACCCTAGACCTTTAATTATCTCTGCCCTGGCTGAATAATGATACAACAACACAGCTGTCCATGAAAGAACTGAAAGTCAATTATCCAGATACTTTTGGTACACAACATTGGGAGGACTGTATTTACTAGATGGCTGTAATTCCTATATGGTTCAGCTGCTCTGGACATACTTATCCTTAAATTTAAAGCTGACATTATGCACTTGATAATCATTATTTCATCTAGATCGAAATTAAAAGAACAGAAATTACTGTCTAATCACTTTCACACATGTATAAATAAAATACATGGGTTTGGATGTTAAATGGCTTTGTTTCTGCATGACAATGAAATAAACAATGAAATTATGATTTGCTGTTTTGGCACATTCTGGAAGAAAATGTTTATTCTGAGCTCTTGTGTTACGATACAACCAGCAGATGGCACTGTGGCTCGTCTTCGGATGAGTCACATGACATTCGCCCGCTTCGGGAGTGACCAGTAACTTTAGAGACTTTAACTTGCCACAGGTGTTGATGTTTTGTGTTTAATTATGTTTAGGGTAAGAACGCCTTGGTTACTGAGCTCGTCGCTCAGTATTATTAGTTGTAAGATGTGTGTCATTGGTATCGTTTGTTTTTATACCACGTTTCACTTTGGTTTCATGGTTTTAAATATAATAAAGACATTGATCTGTGCCTGCATCTGCCTCCTGTCTATGTATCATTACATCTTGCACTATTGTTAAATGAATACTTTCAATTTTCTATCAGTCTTTCTAGTGCAGCTTAACAAAAATACAGCATTCACACAGGAAGGCAGTACCTCTAAAAATAAAGGTAAATTCTGCTAGGCCAATATATACTGCAGTGTTGTAAACACTTGCCACGTTTAAACCATGAGTGTCATTCCTTTTTCATTTTGTCAAACATTTACTTCTGACACACACTGTTCACATTTGATGTGGAATCGATGTTCGTGTTTGCTTGACCTTTCACTAGATTCAGACATGCTGTTGAATGAAAGGTGTATTGATTCCCCTGTGTTTTGTCTACCATTACTATCACCAACTGTAGATGTTTGAGAGATCTTTATAAGAATCTGGGCATTAGGAGCACTAGGAGATAGATGATAAACACAGGTGAGTGTGCAAAAGTATGTTGTGTAGGCCTTTAGAGTGCATATATAACTTTACTCAGCTAAAGAATAACTGTAAAACTTTATCTTTTTTACCATCAAAAGCAAAAGAGACTGTGGAGGTCCAAGTCAAAAATACACTGGATCCATACCAGGAAATTAACCAACCACTTTGAATAATGTCTTGCAAAAACAAGGGATCTCTCCACCCTTCATCTGCTCAGCTCAATTGTAAGTTTCTTTTACATGTTCCAAATAAATAAAATGTAAATATAAATGTAAACAATCATACTTGAATACAGTATACTCTAAAAACCTGCAGGCCAAAAATATCTATCATGACAATTCAACTGCCTAGACTCCAAACTGAGCACTTTCCCTAGCTGCTTGCTTGTCAGAAAACAACAACAACAACAACAAAAAATAGGCTAACATTACTTCTTACTTTACAATTCTCATCCTTACTTAATTTGTCATGATCTCCACCACAACTTAACATTATTCATTTTTTCTGGTTTCCCCTAGATTCCTCCTCTAGTTTCCTTTTATGTTTTGAAATCCTGAGAGATAAGACCTCTTGTTCATAAAACACCCTTCACAAGTCATAGAAGTGGTAGTCTCACAAGCCAGACTTCAACCTGGTACTACAGAGTCTGGTACTTTTTGTCAGTAAATGTGTCCAAGAACTATTTAATTCCAGAAGAGGAGCCTGTTTGATCTCTATAAAAACTCTTAAATATATATAATTCATGAATTTTGTTTTATTCTAATGACTATGTTTAGCTCCAAAATTCTGCCACAGTACTTGAATTTTTGTTTTCAATTTAATTACACCAATTCTGAAGCTTGGGGCCAGAAAAGTGCACAATAGATATCAGTAATGTTGTGTGTCACGGGTGGAGCTTCTGAGACTAAGACAATAACAATGGTAATGAAAAGGGGCCCATTTAGGAGTTTTTTTAAGGAATGTCACTGTTCATTGCCTTTCAGAAGTTTTCAGCGATTTGTTATATGACATTTCCAATGGTACTGTACATTCCCTAGGCAATCTCCTGACATCCTGTACAGTAGCAACAGCTACTCTTTATGGCATGCCAGTGGATATCATTGTTGAAATAAAGACTGTTTTATTCTAGACCAAAACAAAACCCAAAATAACCTATATCATGAAAAGATTGGAAATTTTAATGGTCAAGACAAAAACTAAAGAGCACAAGAGCACATATAAGACAACTTATAGTTTACATCTTTTTTGTCAGAGTGTAGCTATGTTGGAGTTATAGGGTGAATAAAAAAGCAATTATTTACTAGCAGTAAAAAAAGAGGATGCCAAAGTTAGTCGACAACTTTATGTACTATATATACACAAGGTGGACAACTGTGTTAGGTATTTATTAGGGTTTTATATGCAGATGTTAGATAACATATGCAAACGTTAGGTAGCCTAGAAGCCAAATAACAATTTTTAATGATAATTTAAAAATATATATATTGATGTATTTATTAATTAAAAATACATATTTTTTATTTTTTTAAATGGTCTTAAAACAAAATTCCAAATATAAATCAAAATAGTTGCTTGGGTGCAATTTATAGAAAAAAAATAAAGTTACATTTAGTTACAACTAATGGCCAAGAAAATATTTTTAAAAAATTGGTCAAAATTAAGAGAGAGAATTAAGACTTCCAACCCTTGCTAGTTAATTGTTAACAGCTGGAGAAAAATGGAACTTGAATAGAATTTTGTGAGTACTAATTTGCCTGTGAAAACATAAATGGTTAAAGTTATTACAAGGGATTAAGAGTTAGCATTTAAGAGTTTTACTTAAAACAACATTTTACAAAATCTAACAAAAGAGATTTTTATGTTTTACTGAGTTTAGACTTTTACATGAGACTGAGTTGGTATAACAGTCAAGAACAGTCAGTAAGCAGAGGTGGAATATGACCTTTCCAAATATAAAGCTATGTAAAGACTAAAAGTTGACTCCTTTAATCATGCTGACTTTTTCGGGTGCTCAGTTTAGGCACTGAGTCAATTTTATCATGGGAATGTTTGCACATGGTTTCCAAAATTCAGCCCTAAAGCAAATGACAAAATAGCTGTTAAAGCCAGTTTGCTGTGGTTCAAAGTCTCTCCATGCCCATCACTGAGCTTTAGCTCACTAACACACTGCTCCTCTTTCCCGAGGCTTTTTTTTCTATTTATTTGGCATATTCAGTGATGATTTTTGACACGACTGCCCTCAATGCTGATAAATTTCAGCTGTTTCTGTGACTGATGCTCTTTTAGTTTGAACACCAGCTATGTGACCCTTGTCCTTGATTTTAACTGCTGGTGAGAGGAGAGTTCATTTTTTTGCTCATTTTTATTATGAAGAGTCTAAAATACATTTTTAAAATGGTTAGTATAAAACTGTTTTTCTTGCCATATAATATACAGTGAGCATTTGCAAATGTCACACATAGTAAGTACATATTAAATATTATTTGGACCATTTTTAAAAACATTTATACACTATATATTATTATTATTATTATTATTATTATTATTATTATTATTATTATCATCACAGGGAACTCGTGGCATGAGGAGGGGGACACCCTGGACAGGGTGCTAACCATCGCAGAGCACAATCATACTCACATTCACACACTACAGATAATTTGGAAATGTCAAATAGCCTACAAAACATGTCTTTGGGTATGCAAAATCCATGCACACGAGGAGGAGGCGGGATTCAAACCAGCAACACTAGAGGTGTGACGCAAAGGTGGGGCGGCTGTGGCTCAGGTGGTAGAGCGGGTTGTCTGAACCCCAAGTTGCTCCCGATGGCAAGTTAACGCCTTGCATGGCAACTCTGCTATCATTGGTGTGTGAGTGTGTGTGTGTGTGTGTGTGTGTGTCTGTGAGTGTGTGTGTGTGAATGTGTGTGTGTGTGTGAATGAGACACAGTATAAAGCACTTTGGATAAAAGCGCTATACAAGTGCACCATTTATTTATCATTTTGCTAACTACTAAACCACTTTGATATTATTATTATTATTATGATTATTATTATTATTATTATGTCATTCACTTTATGTTCATTATTGGCTTAAAGAAAAAAAAAGAATTACTTGAAGAACACAGCAACTACTCATCCAGGAAGTCACAAAAGAGCCAAGGACAACATCAAAGGACCTACAGGCTTCTTTTGCATCAAAGGTCAGTGTTCAAGACTCCACTATCAGAAAGACACTGGGAAAAAATGGCATCCATGGAAGAGTAGCAAGATGAAAATTACTGCTAACACAGAAGAACATTAAGGATCATCTGAACTTTGACAAAACACACCTTGATGATCATCAAACCTTTTGGGAGAATGTTCTGTGGATTGATCAATGAAAAGTGGAACTGTTTGGAAGACGGGTCCTGTTTCATCTGGATTAAAACCATAAACAGGATTCCACAAAAAGAATATAATACCTATGGTCAAGCATGGTGGTGCAAGTGTGATGGTGTGGGGATGCTTTGGTGCTTCAGGGCCTGGGCAATGTGCAATAATTGAGAGAAACATGAACTCTGCTCTCTAACAAATAAATCCTAAAGGAGAATGTCTGGTCTTTAGTCTTTAAGATGAAACTCAAGTGCAACTGGATTATGCAGTAAGACAATGATCCAAAGCATAGGAGTAAGTCCACCTCTGAATGGTTTAAAAAAAGATAAATGAAAGTTTTAGAGTTGCCTAGTCACTGAATTGAACCAATTGAGATGCTGTGACAAGACCTTCAATGGGCAGTTCATATTCGAAAACCCTCCAGTGTGGCTGAACTGCAGCATTTCTGCGAAGAAGAGTGGGCCAAAATACCAGCACAGTGCTGGGAAAATTCGATCTCCAGTTATCAGAAGCGTTTGGTTGTAGTTATTTCTGCTAAAGTTGGTACAACCAGATTTTAAGTTTACGGGGGCAATTCAGTTTTTTTAAGGCACTGTTTACACTAGTGCATTTTCATTTTAAAATGCATAATTTTGTTACGGTTAAACCTGTCGTATACACTACTCCGGAGTTTTTGACCCTCGAAAACAGAGACTTTTGGAAACACCGTTTTAGATAAATATATTGTAATTTTAATCATCTGCATGAACTGCTAGGCAATTCCACTTAATCACCTACATAACCCAACTCTAAATATGAAGTACTTCTCCCCATGGTAATATTGATGTAATTTTTGAACTTCATGTCAGTTGTCATGCAGAGTGTATGCAATCATGTAGCTCTAAGAAACACTACCCTTAAGTGACGTGTTAACAAACTGACTATAATTTATTGGTTCAAGTTCATTTTCTAAGTATCAACTTGGAATTTTGAATTTAGAAGGTTAATCGGATTAATTAATTGTTGCTATAGGAGGTAAACTACAGGGTAACTACATCACCAACTCTTATATTATTAAAGAGTCATTTTTAGGCATGCTCAAAAATGACAGCCTTGTAAACCCATGCTGAGCTGCAATTATTTTTGTCATGAGTTTTCTCTCACCTGTGACTACCATAGTGTACAAGTTGCTTTTGTCTGCTCACACTAATGAGGTCAGCGAAGTCTAAAAGTTACTTTTTTTTTTTTATGTGTGGCACAGCTGTTGTATAATTAGACAACATGTTTGTGTATGCTAATGATCTGGCATTAGTAAGACTTTTTTTAAGCCTTATTAATCATGGCTTATCTTCTTCTTGCCTTTCTCCTCCTCAATATTTAAAGGACCGGAAACCTAGATGACCATTCAAACATGATAGATAATATTTGACCCATGATTACTGAGATTCAAAAGGATTTAAAATGTGTCAACAACACATGTTAAATTAGAGTATAAAATATCTATCATGATGTACAGTGATGTGTGTCCATTAACATGCCATATAAACATGTCATAAAATGTATCAGTAGTGTCTATCCATCCATCCATCCATTTTCTACCGCTTATTCCTTCTTCAGGGCACAGGGAACCTGGAGCCTATCCCAGGGAGCATCGAGCACAAAGCGGGGTACACCCTGGACAGGGTGCCAGTCACATACACATTCACACACCCATTCATACACTACGGACAATTTAGACGTGCCAATCAGCCTACCATGCATGTCTTTGGACTGGGGGAGGAAACCAGAGTACCCGGAGGGAACATTCAATCTCCCACACACAGCCCTGGCAGGAATCGAACCCCGGACCCTGGAGGTGTGAGGCGAGCTAACCACTAGGCCACCATGCGCCAGTAGTGTCTACTTGAAGTGAATTGTAAAATTATGATGATTATAAAAGTTGATAGATTATCTACTAAACACCAACACCCACAGTTGACTGATATATTGATACAAAACGAGTGACAAACTGATTCTATAGACTCTATAGAGTGTGTATAGATTATCTACTAAACACCAACAACTATAACGTTGACTAATAAAGTGAAAGAAAACAAGTGACAAATTGATTATACAGAGTTTATAGAGTGTAGATTATCTACTAAGCATTAATAATCATAAACAGTTGAAATTGATAAGAATTAGTTGGCAGGTTGTTGACAATCACCTGACAGGATGTTGGCGGTCTATAGATGATTTGTGAACTATCCAAAGCGTATAAAAAGTGTGTTTTTCTTTCAAGTATTACCTTTCAATTACACTCAAGTGGTGCAGAAAACTTTTGGTTTCTTCCCATGATAATAGATGAGTGCTCAGTAAGCTTATCCTTCAAACCATCAGTATGTCTTTTTTTTTTTTTAATTACAGGGGAGTACAGTGAACTAAGAAAATCCTGGCAAAAGTACTACGTTTATTAATTCAACAACTTAAAATCAAGAACTAATCACGTACACACACTATTTCACACTTTCATGATCTCCATTTTGGATCTCATGGCTTCAGTAAGTTTTGAGCACAATGAACTTTTGATATGCAATATACACATCCATCCATCCATCCATCTTCTACCGCTTACTCCTTTTCAGGGTCATGGGGAATCTGAAGCCTATCCCAGTAAGCATCAGCCACAAGACAGGGTACACCCTGGACATGGTGCCAATCCATCACAGGGCACAGCAATATAAACATATAAACTGCAAAAAATATATAGGACGTGCTGGATTACACTATTTTATAAGCTACTGAATAATCTAGTGGTTTTGAGTTTTAACTTTTAATTTGCCTCATGATTTGGGCCTGCTTTGCTGCATCATTCCTGGCCAGCTTGCAATCATTGAGGGGAAGATGAAATCCCAAATATATCAGACAATTCTTCAGGATAATGGGAGAATGTCTGTACGTCTGCTGAAACTGTGTAGAACTTGGGTGATGCAACAGGACAATGACCCAAAACACCAGAGCAAGTCCACAACAGAATGGCTTCAGAAAAACAAAATCC
>JAOUWY010000045.1:9171477-9181848 GCA_025728095.1 Prietella phreatophila | reverse complement strand
CAGCCCACAAACCTGAGTTACATCAGGCATGAGCAAAAATTTGGGCAAAGAATAATCAGAAGCTTGTAGAAGGCTACTCCAGTCCCTCATCATCACACCATTAGTGTCACCCACCTCATACTCTGCTCACACACAAGCACACACACACACCCTTACATCAGAAACACATTTAGAACACAGACAGACCCTGGATAGGATGATGTGAAAGAGGGAAAACACCAACAGGGCCACCTAGAGGCCACTTTGAGTATCTGCAGAATAGCTTTCAACTGCCATTAATTACAGAAATTGGATTAATCCTGAACAATGAGCCTGAATAATGGTTTGAGAGTGATTAAAAAGAAGTCGATTTTTTTATTTTTTTTGCTGTGAATAAATTCTCCTTAATTAACTCCAGCTGGTACTGGAAGAGAATTTGCTAGCGGTCTAAGCTGGAGGTAGTAATTATCATAGTACTTGTGGTTGAGAATACGAGGTCACTTTGGTCATTTTACTCACTCAAATGGCATCGTCTGTACCATCCCACTCGAAAGAGCAGGCCTGTTTAATCTCCTCTTCCTTTAGTCACTGGACAAATTATTTTTACAACATCCTGTAATTAAACCTTAGGCTAGTAACTAATGGGTGAAATGTCAAGGAAAAACAGAGGGTTTTCATTAACGATGGATCTCAGCATGCTTGCGTGTGTTTGAGTGCTGGGTTCGGGGGTGTTTTTGTTGTCCTAGACTGTGGGGTTGTTGTTTATTTTTTTCTGTTGTAGTTATTAGGGTTAAAATATGGGAAGGGAAATGTCTTATTCAGACCCCCTCTGATAGTTAAGGTTTACATACAATCTTCACTATTTCGGCTAGTTTCTGTGGCTAGTATTTGTGTAACTCCAAAGTACTAGCAAATTGCTCCAACCCTCATGTTTAAGTTTGGCTTTATTGTTTTTCCTACGAGGATCATGCACTTGCTTCTGGTCACGTGAGAAGTAACAAAGTGCAGTTACTTTTTTCCTGTACTTAAAGAGAAAACTCCCTGAACAACTTGCATATTAATCGTTATGATTCGCATACGATCTTCAATAGTGCCCAATGCTCCCTGGGATAGGCTCCAGGTTCCCCATGACCCTGAAAAGGAGTAAGTGGTAGAAGATGGATGCGATCTTCAATGGTGTCCTAGATTTATTTTATAATGGGTTTTTATTTCCATCAATATCCATCCATCCATCCATTTTCTGTACCTCTTATATTACACAGTGTCACGGGGAACCTGGAGCCGATCCCAGAGAACACAGGGCACAAGGTCAGGTACACCCTGGACGGGGTGCCAACCCATCGCAGAGCACACTCACACACACATTCACACACTACAGACAATTTAGAGATGCCAATCAGCCTACAACACATGTCTTTGGACTTGGGGAGGAAATGGGATTACTTGGAGGAAACTCCTGAAGCACAGGTAGAACAGCTGTTGCTCTTTAGTTTTCAGTGAAACCTGACTGTTGTCCCATATGTTCAGTATTCTATCTACTATTAAACTCCCAGTGTAACTGCTCATACTCACGTCTCACAGTAATAACAAAAATACAACACCAACAGACAAATTAGCGCAAGAATAAGCTCATCGCACTAAGCTCAAGACAAATATTTCACACAAAAAAAGTTTCTGTATGGATTTGTCATTGCAGTCTGTTTTTATGAGTGTATTCTTGAGTTTTTCTTTCACCTCATTCTATTGACACTACATTTCAAGAGAAAAATCTTTACTTTCTACTCATTACACGTTGAAACATCGCTATAAATCTCTATTTCCATGTACTATATACTCCTGGGAAAAAGAAAAATGGGCCAAGCCCAAAATGGTAAAATATTAAGCTTTCACAACAATTCATTGGTCAGGAAATTAGCAAACAAATACAATAAACAAATAGATAAAGAAACTTTTCCCTTTGATTTCTATAAATAGTTAAACCTTGTGGGTAAACTTGCAGACAGCTTTTTATTTTTAAAAAATGTAATGTTTATTTTTGTACACCCAGACATGTGTTAGTTTGACGTATACATCAAACAATCATTATCATAATGTTACCTTTTACGTACGAGACCACGTACAGTCCCCGCCAAACATATTGGAACATGTACTTAGGCCAATTCTATTGTTTTTGCAACTCATCGAAGACCTTTGGGTTTGAGATCAAAAGATGAATGAGGTGATAGATCAGAATTTCAGCTTTCACCTCCTCATATTTACATCTGGATGTGTTAAACAGATTAACCTGGCACCTTTTGTGGAAGACCACAAAAGGAGCAAAAGTATAGGACCATATTGTCTTACAGTAATGTACTATATGGTCTCATATTTATCTTTTGAACTCAAACCCAAATGTCTTCAATGAGTAGTAAAAACTATAGAATTGGCCTTGCTGTTCCAATACTTTTAGAGGGGCTGTAAGTAAATTTCCCTCTTTCTAGCATTTTCCCTAAACAGTTCAATGCAGCAAAAGTAAATGAGCAAATGGTGACAAAGGTCCTAGTAGTGCACTTAATAAAAAAAAAATTCTGACCAATGATTTATTGTTAAGACCATTAAAATCTTAATAATTTGCCATTATGCGCTTGACCCATTCATCTCATCTCATCTTCAACCGCTTATTCCTTCTTCAGGGTCACGGGGAACCTGGTCCATTAAAAAATAAAAATAAATTGATTGCCCAAGAGTGTATTTGTCCTAAGATGGTGTTTAAGCATCAGACACCTTCAAAGACTTGCTCTAAATTCCTAACAAATCTAAACTTTAACACATGACAGCTGGAATGAGACTAAATTCCTATAACAACCTATCATTTAACTGCTGCTATATACACTTTGTATTTAGCAAGACTGTTTGAATTGTGACAGCTAGTTATTAGCATTAAGCTAATATGTGTTGTCACAGTTATTATCATGCTAGCTAACATTTGAGACGTTACGAATAAAGCTGCATGCGTTCCGCAATCCTTGTTTTGATGTTACACTAATTTACCATTATTAACTACAATCAGTGTGCATTTTGAGGCAGATATGAGACTTTCTCTTTTCTGAATCTTTCTTGTACTTTCATCCATCCATCCATCTTCTACCGTTTATTCCTTCTTCAGGGTCGCAGGGAACCTGGAGCCTATCCCAGGGAACATCGGGCACAAGGCAGGGTTCTTGTACTTTCATACTTCAAGTAAATGTAACAGTTTATACAATTCTACTTGGGTGAAAATTTTAAGGCTGTGCTTCAACTTTATTTAGATGAGTAATTGTACTGTAACCTGAGTCAAAAATTTGGGTACCACCTCTGCTTGGTGACGTGCCGGCTCCTTTAGCAGCTGCTTGGATTGTAATCTGCCTCAATTGGATAAAAGCGCCTTCTAATTAAATAGAAGTAAATTTAAATTGTCCGAGCAGAGAATATCAGTCCAGCAAAGGGAGTGTCATGTGCAATTTCAGTTAAGTCATTTATCCTGTCTGATCCAAAATATGATGAAGGATGACTCCTAGCTCAGCCCATGTCGCAGCCAATCTTCCTAATAGAGGGGCAATTATCTGACTCAGCTTGATCAGAACAGCACAGCTTAGTGTAGTTACATTCATTGTATTCATCCCTTCCTCCTTCCTCCTTTCTCCCATACACAGAAGACAGTGATAATTAGTAATGTTGGTCAACAACCTTTTAAAATGAACTAGTACTATAGAATATTGAACTTTGTAGTCAAAATATATGACAAACTGTAATTACTTTTTCCCACAACAAATAAAAAATGAGACAAAACTGTCTGGACAGAGGTGAATCTTTTTTCTCATCTTTGCACATTCAATTCACAGATAAATATTTGGTAATTATAGAAGGGAACCACTTATTAATAAGGATGTACTGTTTGAGAGGTGGGTGCAAATATCATTGCATAAACATTTAATACAATTAAATGTATGTGATTATAGATGTATAAACATTTAATCCATTGCCATAATTTAAAAAATAATAAAAATTAGATGACCTTAGTGTTACGTTGCTAGCAGCTGACAGCTACAAATAACCAATCCATCTGTTTGGTCTTGATTTGTTTTGCATGGCTGTCCATATGCTTTATAGTAAAATTTGGTTTGAAAACATGTGGTCCAGTCCAGATGTGCTTTGTAAGTGCAATTCCAGCAAAATGCACTGTTTGTTTTTAATATGCAGAAAGAAACAAGTGTAGACAGCAGCAGTGTATGGTTTGATTAAAGTGGGTACATTGCAGAGCTCACCACTTTAGCCCAGGAAAAGAGTCTTAAAAGTTCTTTTTTTTTTCTTTTTTTTTTTAGCATATATGATTGTTTCAGTTTCGTTAATGTAATGGGTTTGCTTACATTTTTTGTGTCAGTTGACTTTTAGTTAATTTTAGTGTCAGTTAAGTTTGAGTTCATCATAGTTTCTCAGGGGGTTTTAATTATTTTAGTGTCAGCTGAGTTTAAGATCATGTTAGTTTCAGTTGAGTGAGGTCATCTTGGAGTAAGTTGAATTTGAGTTTATTTTACTGTTAGTTGAATTTGACAAATTGTCTCAAGGTATAAACTATTGTTACAATGGATGCTATCCTTTCTCACACTCTCCCCACAGTAGTCAGAGATGGGTGCTATCACAAGGCTAGTGCGTGGCTTTACTGTATATTGGATCCTGGCATAGCTCACCGTGTCGGACTGTTTTAAAGGCCCCATGGTAATGTGTATTTAAAGTGATTTTATAAATCACTGCTCTTCTGCTACTATGTAGAATTAGCACTTTTTGGTTTTCAGCCTGTCTGTGATTTGCGCTGGGGTCATAAAATCATCTTCTGCAGTGCACAGAATGGAGATTTTATAGGCCTTTCTGCCGTTTTTAAGTTTCAGAATCACATTGTTGCGTTTAACCACTGAGCAGAAGATTTCGAAAGCTTTGGATTCGTAAGAAAGAAAATGTTTGCATGTCATGCATTAGCCTGCTTGTGCTCTCAGCAATGGCACATTTCCTTATGTGGGTTCTGACTGCAGCAAAAAAAAAGGCCATATTGGAGCTATAAAGTCAACAAGGAAAAATTAAATGACTAACAACTGTCATACTGACAACTGAAAGGCATGCCATGGGGGGGTGGGCTGGTGGAGAGGAGGGGGTGAACTGTGTGTGTGTTTGTGTGTGTGTGTGTGTGTGTGTGTGTTACCTAAAGGGGTACCAATGCCAAGACTAAATTGTCTGTAGCTATTTAAGAACAACATTTAGCCTCAATTTAGTCGGCGAGGAGCAGCAAAGTTCAGAAACATTTCCAAGCCCTGCAGCTTGCAGCAATTTACATTATATGAGGGAAACACTGAAACAAACATGTGAGTGCACTCCATAACGTAATCGATGGATTTATGTGGACTGAAATGCCAGTTTTAACAAAGCCTGGTTACGCACACAACACTCAGATACAGTCTGCAAAATAAACATCAGGCCGTTGTTGCCGGCCTTTCTAGAAAGGAGATGCAAGGGGAGGTGGGCAGGGCTGTGACATTTGCTCTTCTCCTAGGTGATGTGATCATGGTGGGTTTTTCCTTTAAACACTCGGGCTACATCCAAAACGGCCATGATAGGTAGAATAGCCCACTATTTTGTCATACTATGCACTGCAGTGGTATGCATTCTTAGCTTCTAGGTGGCCTATAATAGCTTGTTTGCACTACGCCCAAAACCACAAAGGCTACTACTATACTAAAAAGTGTGTTAAAATAGTAAGACTACACCAAAAGGTAGTGCCAGCCTGCTAATTAAACATGGCATTTTGTATGGTAGTACGAGGAAACAGCCAGGAATGCTTTAACTAAAAAATATAACAAGAATTAGCTTAGTTTGCTATGTATGGGAAAGTAGGTCTCATTTTGTGTGTGCTTGAAATGTACATCACTGTATAGTAATTATACTAGTCAGCAACTGGCCATGCTTTCTTTCAATGAAAGACATTGCAATCCTATAAAATTTGATGGTAACACTACATAATGTAGGCTTAAGACATTCTTGCATATAAAAGGCTTACACACATTCCAGAAAATAACACACCCCACATCGTCCAACCCAATGGGACAAGAGGCAAAGTGAATTAATTAGAGGGCGAAACTATTTTAATGAGTCGCAAATGGAGCACACAGCCATGGCGCTACGTCAGTGTCTGGCTCAGCTCAAGATCTCTGATCTTCTTTTATAGCAATTAGACGAGTGTTGCCAGATTTGTCTGGTATATCATGCAGTTAGGCTGCTTTTGTTTTGACACAAGTTCAGCCTAGTTTGCCATGACTAATATATTTGCCATGAGTAATATTATAATAATATTATTCTTGTAAAATTTAGTCATTACCCATAAGCACTTATCCAGTACAGGGTCACAAACCTGAACCTTGCAACCAAGAAGCACCAATCGCCCACCTCCAGTCATCATTATAAATCGCATCACTGCCGTGACTCTCTGTGCTCGTCTATAATCAAGATTTTGGTGTTGCAGTATATTAATGTGGAGCCGTTGTTTTTTGGTGTATTAGAGATGTGCATTAGGGCCGTATTCAGAGTTGGCAACTTACAGTGGATTCAGAAAGAATTCCGACCCCTTTACTTGTTGCACACTTTATTGTTTTTCGGATTTGATTTTGAATGGATATAATGGATATCAGTCTACAATTAATTACCCACAAAGACAAAGTGAAAATAGGTTGTTAGAGAGTTTTGAAAATTAGTTAAAAATTAAAAAATTAAATATCTTATTCAGTAAGTATTCAGGCCCTTTGGAAAAGCCTATTTGGCAGCAATTACAGCTACAAGTCTTCTTGGATAGATCTCTACAAACTTTGCTCACCTGGTTTTAGGAAGTTTAATCCCATTTTTCATGACAGATCCTCTCAAGCTCCGCCAGAATGGATGGCTTTGGCTTGGGCCACTCAGGGACATTCAGAAACTTGCCCAGAAACCACTCCAATGTTGTTTTGGTTATATGCTAAGGACCATTGTTGTGTTGAAAGGTGGACTGTTGTTCCAGTCTATTGCGTGTGCTCTCTGTAGGAGGATTCCTTCTAGGTATTTGCTGTATTTGGCTGCATTCATCTGTCCCTCAATTATTACCAGTCTCTTTGTCCCTGCTGCTAAGAAGCACTTAATAGCATGATGCTGCCACCACCATGTTTCACTGTAGGAATGGTATTAGCCAGGTGATGTGCAGTGCCTGTTTTTGGCCAGATATAGTGCTTACTGTTCTGCCCAAAGAGTACACATTTTCACAGTTGTACCAAACATATTCCATTTAAAAATTATTGATGCCACTGTGGTCCTGGGAACAATCAAAGCCTAAGAAAAAAAAATTGTCCTTGTCCTGATCTATGCCTTGATACAGTTTGATTGCATAAATCCACAGACAGTTCCCTGCACTTCATGGCTTGTTTTTGTCTTGAAAATGCAGTCTAAGTTGTGGGTTCTTATAGATCCTGGTGTGTGTACTTTTCCAAACTATGTCCAATCAATTCAAATTGCAACAGGTGGATTCCATTTGAGTTCTAGACACATCTCAAGGAAGATGAGAATTAAAGCAAACCGGATGTACCTGACCACAATTTGTGAATAAGAGATTTCTTCTCTTTTTTTCGGTTTGATTTTTAAAATTTATTCTCAAAAATATCTAAAAACATGTTTTCACTTTGTCAATATGGGCGATCCAAGTGTAGATTGATGGGTAAAAATGCATCCGTTGATACAGCCATTCTAATTCAGATCCACAACACAATACAGTGTGTAATAGGTAAAGGTGTCTGAATTCGTTCTGACTGTAAGTCCATCAACTTGCGTAAATTTTTTTTATCTATATTTACTGTATATGCGAAAGGTGTGTATGTTACATGTAGGCAGAGTTCATGTAAACAGCTGCTTTTCTGGACTGTACAACACAAAGCATACACCTAAGCATGACAGATTTGTGGTTACATCAAACTTTCTAATAGTGCCGCTGGAATAAATACTGCTCCTCACAATGCCATCCAAGAAATACATGCTTGAGTTCAAGTTCAGAATTGCACGTGACTGAGTCACACCTGTGCTTTACTCAGACTCTACATCTACAACTGTCATCCAATCTATGAACAGCACCAGAGTTACAGCATAGATCTGAAATTATGGTATTTACTATAATGGTATCACAGTTATGGTATTACATCCTTCAATGTGTGCATGTAACTCATCCTTGAATATGGGCCAATATAATTAAATCTTTGCCATGGGGATGATGGATTCTCCATTGCCATGATCAGCCATATTACAGAATAGAGTTGCAGACTGAAAAATTTATCTGTATTACAAAATATTAATACCAAATGTTTGATAGCTGTAATGAAGTTAAATGTTCTCTCAAATAATAATAGCATAGGGCCAAGCATTGATTTGTAATAATGACAAAAACTCATTGCTTATTATTAATTTCTATTAGAAGTACACAAAATGTAATGAGTCAAAACCTCTACCAAAGACACTGTAACATTGGTGATGCGTAACTTTTTTAAATCTAGAACCACAAACAGTTTTTCACGTATTCCTTTGGAAAAAATCTTCAAGGGTCTGTATAGATCTATACAAGAGAGTATTTCCCTACAAGAGAGTGATAGAAAACACCTAAGTATCAATGAAATCAAAGAAAGTGTTTTACATGGAATTGGCACAAAAGGAAAATCAATTTTGTACACCCCAATCCCTTGCAGTGTTATAGGATAATTACTCAGTCACACCTATTTATCCTACCCATGTACACCACACCCTGTTTTGGCTCCTTTTGGCAGATTTTGGACAATTATTGTGCTGCAAACCATACCTGTCTGGCAATTCTAGACATGATGAGTGAGAAAAAGATCAAATTAGAAGTGCTTTGTTGTGTTTACGCACTGCTTATTTTCATCAGTACTGAACAACATACTAAATAAATGTGTGCAATATTAATATTGAGACACCTACTTGGCCAGATTAGTTTATTTTCCTAATACTCCTTTCTCTATGTGTCATGTGTTTTTCTAACAGCCATTTTATAGAAATATATGCCAATTTTACTGAATGCATCATGCATACTATCATACATGGGTTTACAGAAAATCCCATAAAAAATCCCCAGAAAATCATTTTAAATGAAATTATGATTATTATAATGAAAGTTATTATAATTATTAATCAGTTCATATAGCTATTAAAAACAAGCAGGCTTATAAATCAAGTTGAAACTCTTGTGTTCTAGGCATGTTCAAGCTTAATGGTTCCAATAATTAGGCAGAATATTATTGTTTATTATTTACATTTTAATATTATTATTATGCTTATGAAAGGGTCTGCAAAACATCTCAGAACCCCTTTTAAATATGATAATTGGTTTATTTTAAATTTCTTATTTCATTTTTAAATGCATAATATTAACATGTACTATCTAAACAAAACCTATGAGAATGAAATGAGAAAATAAAGAAAAAAACACATATGGATTTACATCGACTTGCTGCAACATATGAAATTGTTCATTTACTGACACATATTTGATTGAACACTTATTTTTAAGTTTTATCAGCAAAAGTATCTTTTTCTGCCTTTGTCAAATAAGCCCATAATGAGGTGGCTTTTTTCTCCGCACAGTTTCTTTGAGCTATTGTGTGTGATGGACAGGGCCAAGTCTGTGTGGAGACCTGCAATTTCATAAAACAATGCAGAGTAAGGGTTTGCCAGGGGCCCTGAGGAACCTCATGTGATGCTCATCAAAGACAGCACTGTCTGTTCCACTGCTCAGTTCTTATTTGTCTCCCTGTTTTACTTTGTTTTTTCTTCTGGCTTAATTTCCCCAAAGGAGTCAAAAGATCATCGTTAAATATTAAAGCAAGTCTCACGTTGAATGTACTCTCTGCCTCTTAAAATAGACAAGATGTCTTAATGATGTCAGTGTCCTAAGGTGAGAAAAATGCATACAATCCAGTGTGCAATGGTGTCTTATTATCCGTTCATAATAACAATAATAATAATAATAATAATAATAATAATAATAATAATAATACGAGCCTGGTGGCTTAGTGGTTGGCACGTTTGCCTCACACTTCCAGGGTTGGGGGTTCATGTCCTGTGTGCGGAGTTTGCATGTTCTCCGTGTGCTGTGGGGGTTTCCTCCGGGTACTCCAGTTTTCTCCACCAGTCCAAAGACATGCATGGTAGGTTGATTGGCATGTCCAAAGTGTCCATAGTGTATGAATAGGTGTATGAATGTGTGTGTGAGTGATTGTGCCCTGCGATGGATTGGCACCCTGTCCAGGGTGTTCCCCGCCTTGTGTCTGATGCTCCCTAGGATAGGCTCCAGGTTCCCCTCGACCC
>JAOUWY010000045.1:9069560-9079733 GCA_025728095.1 Prietella phreatophila | reverse complement strand
CCCCCCCCCCCCCAAAACATTTGAACAAGATGTGGACTATATGGAAACATCTGTTATGTGAAATAGATTATTCAGGACTGTACTAAATAAAAAAGCAAAATGTTATTTTAATGATCCCTCTTGTTTTTTCCCCAATTATGGATATTTTGCAGACTCTGCAAGGCGTGCGTAAACTTATGACCTCACCTATAGCTCACAATGATCTGTAGATTCCCATCAAAGGTGCATCCAGCGAAATTGGCGTCCCTTCTACCTTTCAATCTTTCATATTTTAAAGTCAAATGTTCTCTTCACTCTTGGATCCCTGCTTGACCAATCGGATTAGTGGCCCAGAACTGCTGTAGAATTGTTCAACATCTAATTAACTACTTTTCAATCAGAGTTTGGAATTGTTATAAAAATACAGACTGTGCGATTACAGGAATGTGTATTGTTTACTATTTATTGCAATACTAATACTATATCGTCACAATACTGTCGCCCATCCGTACTAACCTTGTGCCATATGAAAGGATGAGACGTAAACAAATGTTTTGCTGAATGCCTTACAGGTTCGAGAACCCGTAGTGAGAAAGAAGAAAGCAGCGAGTAAGTATGAAGAAGAAAAGATGGCCAAAAGGCAGAAAACTCAAGGAGGTCAGACGCTTAACTCGATAGTCTGTGTGGATATCCTCCATTCGAAGGTAAGAGAGAACTTTATTTATTTATTTATTTATTTATTTATTTATTTATTTATTTATTTATTTATGTATTCTTTTGTCCTCTGAGCACTCAAAGGTCCTGTTGTGTTGTGTTGTATGTATGCATGTATTAATTTATTTCATTTTCACTAGGCAGAAATTGTGACCCACTACAACAATGGTTCCCAAACTTGGGGTCATTATCCAATGTGTTTCATTAAAAAAATTTTTTTTTTTTACAATTTAATAATACAAATATTGCTATGAAGACAGATTTTCTTTTCCCAGCCTGTGGTCAAAGCTTGGGCTTGCAGAAACTTCATAATGTCCATTTGGGCTTGCTCGACAAAGCTCTCATCACCTACTTCATAGGCCACTATGAAGTCCTGTCCGTGCGGCTGGAGTTGTGGGATTAAACCGGCATTAACCGATGTGACATTTTTCTTACACAACAGCACTGTTGACTTCTCAGAGGATGTGGATTAGTTTTTTATTACAGCATGCCTCCGCAGGGACTTGTATGGTGGATGCTCCACATAAACATGTTCAACATAGATGTGTAATTTGTTCACCCTGTGAAGAATTTATTTGGAAGGAATCTCCAGAATCAGCGCTTTGTAGCATGAGGGAAAATATTCAGGATGTTGAGCCTTTTTTTATTTAATACATTGTTTTATTTTTGACTTGAAGAGAAAGGAAACAAAGACAGGCTGGTGAAGGAATGACTGTTTATAGCGGTTATCACTTTTACACTAAATGTAGCTATATACGGATAAAATGTACAATGTTGTTTTAATAAATTAAATAAATGTTAGTTAGTTTTGGGGAAATTTCTGTGGTATAAGAGGAATATACGCTCTTATGGGAAAATAATCTGCTGGTGACAGAACTCTGCGTTGTTGATTTATTTTCCCGTTACGTCATGTGTTTCTTTTCTCCCGCACATATTATATTGTATTTAAAAGTATTCAAATATTCCCTCCGTAGTATGCACACGTCTTCACGGCTGTTTAATCTGTTCTAGACAGTTTGAGATGCACTCCGTGTTCAGGTTTGGATGAAATGACACTGTTTGACGAGGATTCTCCTTTGCATTCATTAGTCTTTGTCTTTGGAAATGATTAGTGTATGTAAATAAACGCTTCAAGCTCCGCCTCATCACGATTATTCCTCCTCGTTCAGGATCTGAAGGTGGGCACAGTGATGCTCGGCTGTGTGAAGGAGTTCTTAAAGTTCGAGGTTGTACTCGGTCTCCCCAGTGGTCTCAGAGGCTACATGCCCATCTCTAGCATTTGCGATGCCTACACGAAGACCCTGAGCAATGTAATGGAGTCTGAGGCCTATCTCGAGGTAACTGGGCCAAGATTGTGTACTCTCTAAGACATGATAATTCTGTTCTTATGGTCATGCGTGCAAAGTATTAATCATTCTCACCACAACGCTGTATTTGTTTGTCGTTTTGTTGCTTCTTTTGAGACCCATACAATTAAAATTCCATACATCTAATCCATGGTGTTTAACCGATCATTAACATACTCCAGGTCCCATAACAACAGGTTTTATTTACATTTGTTGTCATGGTTTTCGATTTGTTTATTCATGTACAGGAACTCGTCTCTCCCTCTGAGCTCCTCACCCCGGGCCAGCTGGTCAGGTGTGTGGTGACGTCTCTGGATTCGACCAGAGGGAGCAATGTCTGTATCAAATTGTCCATCAACCCGAAAGACGTGAACAAGGAGCTCAAGTCCAGCTCTCTGAAAGCAGGCATGGTGAGAAAATCCGAAGAATTTCAAATTCTTCAACATGACCCTCTCCAAACGTTTCAAGAAGAATATTTGTGTAGTGACGGTATATTCAAATGTCCACAATAAAGTGACCTTGTGTAAGGAATATCACAGTATGTTGTATAACCGATGCAGGGAAATCGATACCTGGAAAGATCAAGTTTGCCTTGCAAAAGTATTCAACCCCCTTGTGTTATAGGATTCGTTTGGATTCCAAATGACACTTGAGAGATTGTTCCAGCCGGTACTTTTATTTCAAACCATTATGTTCTTGAAGTAACGTTTTCAAAGTCAGAATTCGTGATTTCTCAGCAGATCTTTTAATTAAATGCACTCTTCGCTGCAGTAACAGCTGCAAGTCTGTTGTGGTTAGCCTCGTATACTGTTTGGAAGTGATTTTTCACCCATTCGTCCTGGCAGATTTGCTCCATGTTCTTCAGGTTGGTTGGATGTTGTTTGTAGACTGCAATTTTTAAACGGTGCTCCAGATTCTCAGTGGGGTTCAGATCTGGACTTTAATATGGCCAACGTGGAGCCTTCCACGTTTTGTTTTTAACCATTTTGGAAAGTTCTTCTACGGAACGGTGAAGTTTCTCCCAAGCTTTATGCACAATGAACCCCCTTGCATTTTTGCTCCATCCGTTCTCCCTTTTAATCTTGACAAGAAGCCCATTGAAAATTCCCCATAAGAGAACATGATGAGGAATATGTGTATATCATTTGTTATCATTTGGAGATGGCTTGAGAGATGAGGGATGAATGGCGGAATAGAGAGAGGGACAGTGTGATGGATGGATTCCTCTGTGTGGTTCTAGACTCTCAGTGGTTGTGTGGAGAGTGTTGAGGATCACGGCTACCTGATAGACATTGGAGTGAACGGAACAAAAGCCTTTCTACCCAACGAGAACGCAAAGGATGAACTCGAAACATCTAAAAGAGGTAAAACCTTTCATGGTGATAGCAGCTCAACAAATAAGATCTTATGATCCTCCTAAAGGTAGAAGAATAATGGACAATATTTATTTATTTATTTATTTATTTATTTTAAACAGAACTGAAGGTGGGTCAGTACATGACGGTCATGCTGGAGGAGATAAAAAATGAGGGACAGGTGGTGCGTCTTTCTGCGAACCCTACGGCTGTTAATCAGGCCTGTGCAGAGAAACATCATGGCTGGACATTGTGTAATCTCTTACCCGGGCTGTTGGTAAAAGCCTGCATCAAGAAGGTAACGTGGTAGAGTCTTAAACTCAAACGTGAAGAAGAATAAACAACATGGTGACATTGTTAAATCCTAGCAGGATGAGAGAGGGGAAAATAAACCAAACAAAACGTAGTTTTACCTGGCATGTATTGATGAACAGGTTAGCCCTAACAGTATAAACATTAAAACAGTTTTTTTATACTGTACAATTTGTTGTAAAATTGTTAGATTTCCACCTCACAGGAATCTCCCGAGTACGCCTTTCAGATCTCAGTCATGCCTTCCAGCCTGTTTTACCATTAAATTCTATTAACTTTTAGTTCTCTGCTGCTATGAGCTAGAAAGTGTGGTTTGCTGAGTTCAGGCCTGGAGAGTTCGAAGTGAACAGACGCTGACAATCTAAATATGGAACCGTATAAAGAAATCCGCCTAACACGGACTCAGTCCAATCTCTTGGTGTCATGCCAGGAGACGGAAGAACCGGGCTGGACGGAGACCCTCCCATAACTAGCTTGGAAAACACCACGCGCAATAACACAATAATACTTAACACACAATATAACACTTGTAGGCAAACCCCACAGACAAATTATGGCAAATTATCAAATTATTCTACAAGTATACAAACATATTAGGCGGCATGACATTACAGAATATCCTAGACCAGAGTACAGATTGATTAACACTTACTCATTTCTTCATTTCTCCATTTATATTTATGGGTACGAAATTACACCGCACCAGGGAGGAAAAGAAATACACTCACCTGGTCTGGAGTAATCGCACTTCTGACACCAAATTGTTAGATTTCCACCTCACAGGAATCTCCTGAGTATGCCTTTCAGATCTCAGTCATGCCTTCCAGCCTGTTTTACCATTAACTTTTATTAACTTTTAGTTCTGTGCTGCTATGAGCTAGAAAGTGTGGTTTGCTGCAGAGTTCAGGGCTGGAGAGTCCGAAGTGAACACACACACTGACAGATATGAGCGTTCACAGGAGACTTCCGCTTTATTCATTCAAAACAGGAGTATTTATACACATTGTACACATTGAGAACAGCACTGCGTGGACGGTTTCTACTGGTCCAGGTGTCAGACAGATTTATTCAAAACACACAGCACATAGTTATGATACAAAATAAGTCCCATGTCATGTTGACATGGAAATACATAATAACATAATCAAGGATAGCAGTTGATCAGCTTATTCAAAGAGGTAATTAAATGATTACATTCATCATGGGTATCTGAGAGCAGTTCATAATATAAGAGGGTACATAATATAAGAGAATTTCCTTTCAGAAATGAACAGTGAATGTCCGGACTGCAATCCAGTCCATATCCACATCCTGTTCTGCTTAATAATTATAAACTGTGTGCAACTAGAGTGAAAGATGCAGTATGGTATAAACATTGCTCTTCAAGCTTCTATATCTGACATGAAAGGAAAATATTATAAACCCTGTCCGCTTCAGTTTCCACCACTACATTTGTTTTATAAATTAAAATATTTATGTATATATATTTTCCCCAAAGTAGATTAAACTTTTTTTTTTCTTTTAATACATCTGCCAAGTAAAAGCAAGACAGAAGTCTGCTGTGATTCCATCCATCCATCTTCTACCGCTTATTCCTTCTTCAGGGTCACGGGGAACCTGGAGCCTATCCCAGGAAGCATAAGGCAGGGTACACCCTGGACAGGGTGCAGGGCACAATCCTGCTGTGATTCCTACTTCATAATTAGCAGCTCCTCCATTTTGCTTTACCAGCTATAGATAACATACAGCGGGTATAAATAGTCTACACACCTGTGTAATCTGGCAGGTTTTTTATGCTTTAAAACTTTTATACACCTATCCTGATTGATTCCTTTTGACAAGTGAGATACCATGCATGCTTTATAAGATCTTAGTGGACCATGGCTTCAGCAGTCAGATGAAACCAAGATGATGTGAAGAAAATCGTACAGAAACAACTGGGCTTTATTTGGAGCCAATCAGAATAACTTCCTTGAGGACAGCTGTATAATAATAACTTTTCAACATGAGCTTGAATGTGATTGGTTCATTCTGAACACAGCCACATCCCCAGTCACCCATTGACACTTCTACAACCAGGTTCTAGTAACCCCCCCCCCATTTTTCCCTAAACATTTGATTGTTTTTCAGTTAATTTTTTATATATGTTGTAATCTCACATTGAGGGTGGTAAAGGTTCTGACATGATTTATCTTAGTTTTTCTTTTCTGCCTGAGGTTTTAGCAAGGGTGTGTAGACTTTTTGTCTCCACTGTAGCCTCATCTTCTTGTTGTCGTCTATTGACTCACAAGACTTGAGATATATGAATTCACAGGTCAAAGTTCACCTAGATAATCCAATTATCTGCCAGAAATAAATGTTGATTTGTCTTTCCACCAGGCGAAATTTATTGCCATTTGGTCTGACCGTTGTAATAGATCTATGTAATAGAACTGCTCATATTATGGTTTACTCATCAGCCTCTTTTTTTCATAGGTGACGACCCACGGCTTGATAGTAACGTTCCTGTCATCTTATACCGGCCAGGTGGACTTCATGCACGTCAGCTCAGATAAATTGTGCACTTGTCGTGTAGGGGAAGAGGTAAGAGTTCACAAATGACTAGTTGAAACGAGTAGTTTTAGTATGAATAAATACGCATGCAATTTTCAAAGTGTTTTGGTTAAGTATTCCTTTTACCGAACATTCAAATCGAGGTGAACGCTCGCATCCTGTATGTGGAGCCGTCCTCTCGTCTGGTGGGTCTGTCTCTCCGTAGCCACCTCCTACCACCAAGTGGTGGCATGTTGGACAACGTAACATGTGAGCGAATGGGGGAGGTGGTGAAGGGCTGCAAGATGATCGCTATACATTTCTTCTCCGGAGCTTTGCTGTTGCTGCCAGACGGGACCACTGCCTTCGTGCACGTGAGTAACACCACGCACTATTACGCATGGGCTAATAATTGTTGTGTCCATTCATAATATTGTTTTTGGGGACATTCACACCCTCCTTCCTGCCTGAGGGGCAATTGATGTTATTTGAAGGCACAAACATATTTGCGGTTCTGGCTGAGCGTAGCAAGTCATTTATGCTGAATACAAATATGAGGTGCTGTGTGTCAAGCACACACTGATGGCTTGAGCAGGGAGGTGTATCCAGTAGACCCAAATATTCCTTGACTCAATCCAGAATTAGCACAGTAGTAGACTGGAACAATGGGACAAGACCTGAGGTTAGGCAGGTGCAATGTTTATAACACTTATAACACGGATCCTGTGAGATTCTTTTATCGCATTCAGTATCTGTTCTCATTGCTATAGTAAAATGAGACTTTCTTCTTCATTTTTTTTTGTTTGCTGTGCTTTCTGGTTCTCTTCGTAAGGGTTCGCAAACGTTTTTGGAGTTAAATGGGTCTATAAAGCACTATTACATAATTAGACCAACATAACGAGTCGAAAACAAGCTGTATGCTCGATAACGGCTAATGAGATGAAGGAGTAAAGTATTTTTTGCTGATTTTTTATGTTTTTCTGTTGGGGTGGGGATTGACAAACATTTAAGACATATAGTGTCAGGAAACAGGAACAGGAAATTGTTTGACCATGGTCAGATGAAACCAAAATAGAGATTTTTGACAATAAACACCAGAGGTGGTTTTGGCACAGAGGTAGCCATATGGGAAAGTACCTCATGCCCACAGTTACACATGGTGGTGGCTCTTTAGTGTTTTGGGACTGTTTTTCAGCTGTTTCATAAACCTGCGTTTTGTTTGCAATTGTTTGATATCCATGAGAGCAGAGTATTTTTGTGAAAACAAAAGGTTAAACAACAAAGACAAATTTTCACAGCTTTCTTTGCTCATCTTTACCAACGGTGCCAATATTAGTGGAGGGCACTGTGAGAGTTTCCTGAACAGTTGTATTACATAGCAGGCTAGAAGGAATATGGGTAGGAATGTAAGCTAACGTGTTACAATGTATGGTAATGTATACAAATGTATGCTAACATGTTGGAGGCCATTCCTATGTTCCTAGAGTCCTGTGTTTAAATTTAAAAGGTTATAAAGTTAATAGGGCCATGGGAACACAAGTCTACATAAAGCCTTTTGATAAATTGACTTAATGTGTGTTAAGAGAATATTGAACTGGGTAAAATAGGACCCTGGGGGCATAGGACCCTTTTTCATGTGTTCATTGTGTGCTATGTAAAATCTGGGGACCATGGATATGCTGCCACATGTAGAAATGTAGGCTAATGTATAGAAATGTCGAAAGATAAGCTAGTGTCTACAAATGTAAAGCTAAAGTCTACAAATCCATGATAGTCATATCATCAACCTTTGATAATCTAAAGTTATTTTAGTATTTTGTCATGATATTTGTTAATTGTGTTTCCTATTTGCGCATGCTTCACAGGTAGTGAGTGAAAGTTTGTGGTTTTGCTCAGTTTTTTTTACCTGCTATCAAAATATTCCAGAATAATAATCTGATTTAGGTTCTTTTCACGTTTTTGTGATGCATCGATATTTTTCATCTCAAAAACAGCTGTTTCTTATTTGTCTGGTCTTTCAGAAAAAACAGTTGAGCCTAAACCTTAATCTGCCTGAATACACACTGAGAATAACCGACTACAACCCAATGGAGCAAAGCCACATGGCCACACTGCGCAAGTGAGTTTGAGTGTGTGAGAGTGTGAATATATACACAGTAGGAATGCCTTGTTCCATAAATGTGGTAAAAGACAGATTAAAGATCATTTTCAAATTTTGAACCATTTCTTCGTCTTAAAGGAATATTATCGACATGCCCTTCTTCAGCTATCAAGATGTTAAAGCAGGGCAGACAGTTGAGGTGAGGAAACCTAAACTTCCTGTACGTTATTACTTTCTCTCCACTGTAAATGGAAGAGCTGCATGTCCTTACCTGTGTGTTGTGTGTCTCCAGGGCACGGTTCAGCGCCTGGAGAGGTACGGCATGCATGTCCAAATCTCATACTACGTTAGAGGCCTCGTTCCCAGAATTCACCTGGCAGACATCATCCTCAGCAACCCTGAAAATAAGTAGTCGGAAGGCATGAAGATCAAATGCAGAGTAAGTTACTCTCGATGGGTTTATATTAATCTTCTCGTGCTAATATGATGACGTTTCTGTAGTTACGGCTCATTCACAGGGCAGACGCAACGCAGAATCTAAAATTAATAATGGATATTTAAAAAATGGCAACACCTCCAGATTGTTTTCATACTCCAAACTACTGCTTACTGAAATGAATTCCCCACAGAGTGTCTAAAGGGCTATTCAGAAGGGACTAGTTTTATATGGGGAGGTGGGTTATTGTAATAATTACACCTCTGTGACTTTAATCCCATGCAAACCAGTCATGTCGGGTATTTTTCCGGACTTTTTCCAGACTGCGCATTCCCAAACCGGTGAATATTAGTGTATTTTACCTTCTACAGTGGTGCTTGGATATTTGTCAACACTTCAGAATTTTCTATATATCTGTATAAATATGCCCTAAAACATCATAAAATTCTCCTAAAAGTAGACAAAGAGAAACCGATTATACAAACGATACAAAAATCTTATACTTGGTCGTTTATTTATGAAGGAAAATGATCCAGTATTACATATCTGTGAGTGGTAAAATTATATGAACCACTAGGATAATCAGTTTAATTTGAAGGTGAAATTAGAGTCTGGTGATTTCAATCAATAGGATGATAATCAGGTGTGAGTGAGCGCCCGGTTTTAATTAAAGAACAGAAATCTATCAAAGTCTGATCTTCCCAATACATGTCTGTGTGTGAAGAAGTGTTCGTGCCATGATCCAAAGGAGATTTCTGAGGACTTTAGAAAAGGAGTTGTTGATGCTCATAAGACTGGAAAAGGTTATAAAACCCATATTTAAAGAGTTTGGACTCCACCAATCCACAGTCAGACAGATTGTGTACAAATGGAGATAATTCAAGATCATAGTTACCTTCTCCAGGAGTGGAGACCAACAAAGATCACTCCAAGAGCAAGACGTATAATGGTCCACAAGGTCACAAAGGAACCCAGGATAACTTCTAAGCAACTAAAGGCCTCTCTCACATTGGCTAATGTTAATGTTCATGAGCCCACCATCAGGAGAACACTGCTAGGAGAAAAACACTGCACTCAGGAAAGAACATCGCTGCCCGTCTACAGTTTGCTAAAGATCACATTGACAAACCAGAAGGCTATTGGAGAAATATTTTGTGGACAGAACATTTTGGTTTAAATGAGAAGTGTGTGAAACATGGTGGTGGTGGTATCATGGTTTGGGCCTGTTTTTCTGCATCTGATCCAGGAAGACTTGCCATCATTGATGGAACAATGAATTCTGAATTATACCAGCGATTTCTAAAGGAAAATATCAGGACAGCTGTCTGATTTGAATCTCAAGAGAAAGTGGGTCATGCAGCAAGACATCGACCCTCAGCACACAAGTCGTTCTACTAA
>JAOUWY010000045.1:9043554-9053848 GCA_025728095.1 Prietella phreatophila | reverse complement strand
AATGGGTGTGTGTGTGTGTGTGTGTGTGTGATTGTGCCCTGTGATGGACTGGCACACTGTCCAGTGTGTACCCCGCCTTGTGCCCTATCCCTGGGATAGGCTCCAGGTTCCCCGCGACCCTGAAGAAGGAGTAAGCGGTAGAAGATGGATGGATGTATGGAATACAAAATTTATTATTATTATTATTATTATTACGACTTGCTGTAACATGAAGTAGGCATAGACTGGTAGAGATTTCCCAGTGTGGAATTTGCCAAATATGTGTTTTATGTTCAGCATTGACACAGAGACCAGCCATGTGGACCTCTCCTTGCTCCCAGAGGACACGGGAAAAGCAGACATTCTCCCAGAATCCCTTGGGCTTCCGCTGCGCCTAAGGGGAAAGAATAAGGAGCTGTGTGACGAGAGGAACACCGAGAGGAAGCGCACGATGTCTGAGAGCAAGCAGGTGTGTGTCTGTCTACGTGCATTTATGGTGGACGTAAAAACCTAATAAAATCTATTCTATTATGTTTGCTACTATATAACCTGAGCTCGGGTTACTGTGTCACATGTTCTCCTCATGGTTGTATGGGTTTCCTCTGGGCCATCTAGTTCCTTCCACCTCCCAAAAGCTAGATGTATAGAGAAATAGTTTGTTTCATACGTAGTTTTTCCCAGATTCTTTAAATATTATTTAGAGAGATTCGAATTAATGAAGACAAACTGTGTTATGTATCATGTCTCCCCCCTGCTTCAGCTCGACTCTTACCTCACCCCCACGTCAGTTCATCTCTCACTGACATTTTCTCTTTGTTGAGTGACAGTGCAATGCAATCACTCAAGATAGCTGCGTGTTCTCTTTAAGCAAGCGCAAGAATGCACAGAAACGAAATGCTTCACTCCCAGTGTGTTTGGTGTGTCCTGTGTGTCCTCTCTTTCCTACTACTTTCTTAAAGTATTTTATACATTTATACATTTGCGTTACAAATGTATAATCAAGGCCGGTTTTCTCATAATGCCTTAAAAAAAATACTTTCAACGGGGCGATTATATAATTAGTCGACTTTGTTTTATCTGGGCGTGGCGCCCCTAGTGTCACTTGTATGTAGGAAACCTTGTCATTCTGGTTGTCTTCTGCTGGTTGACGTGTTTTTCTGCTCGCCACGGCTGTGGTTATGAGTTACTGTAGCCTTCCTGTCAGCTCGAACCAGTCTGGCCATGTGTACTCCTGAACTCGTTTCATCAACAAGCCATTTCCATCTGATGCTTTGTTTTTTTCATCCAATCCTGTGTAACTCTGTTGTGTGTGAAAATCCCAGGAAAAAAAGGAACCTACTTATCTGTCACCAACACCTATGCCACAAAGTCACTGAGGAAAATCTATTGATGATCGACGTGAATATTAACCAGAGTTCTTCACCTGTATCCGCATTGTGCTGCTGCCACATGATTGGCTGATCATGGCATGAATATGCAGGAGAAGTACTGATGTCACTAATAAAATGACCAGTGAGTATAGCTCACCGGCTTTGTGTTTGCTTTTGTCTCTACAGAGTGAAGCTGTACCACAGAAGAAAGTAAAGAAAGAAGAAGAAAAGGCTTCAGAGTTAGTGGAAGATCAGGATAGCGGAGTTGAGGTGTATTTTAGAGAAAAAGACAAAAAGGACAAAGTAAAGAAAAAGGTGAGCCTAAAACTGCCACTACTCCCTATACATTCAGATTCCAGGGAGGTTTTAACTACTATGTTGGATTTATGGAATAATTTTATGTAATTAGATTAGGATTGGACTGATAAAAGTACACGCAACTTATTTATTTATTTGTTTGTTTGTTTAAGGGTCAAATTGAGGCTTGCGCTCCAGACGTGCCATGCAGGCTACAGGTCGCATCTGATTTCTCCTGGGACATAGCGCTGAGCGCTCTCAAACCTGCATCTTTGGCCCAGAACACATACGAGTCCAGCGATGATGAGCAAGACGATCACAGCAAGGTCTGACTTTCACACATGCGCACACGATAATTCATAATGCACCAACAACAAATCATATATCGTACACGTTGATAACTTTGAGGTGCACAAATCCTAAATTCATTTGCTAACATCTAGTCAGTCCCTTAACTTGACAGTTAATCGCTCAGAATCGTCTTACGTTCTGTTTCCCCAAACTCGCTTCTCCTCAACCGGTCTGCTTTCTCTCCCCCAGACCCCGAAGAAGTCTCGTCGGCAGGTGGAGACGGAACGAAAGGAGGCGGAGCTCAAGCTCAGCAAACTGGAGGCGGAGCTCATGGAGCCCTCCACCCGCCCGGAGAGCGCGGAGGCGTTTGAGCGGCTGCTGCTCTCATCTCCAGACTCGTCTCTGCTCTGGATGCAGTACATGGCCTTCCAGCTGCAGGCCACACAGATCGAGCAGGCTCGTGCTGTAGCCGAGAGAGCCCTCAAAACAATCTTCTTCAGGTGGGCGCCTGAGAATCTAGTCGGCTCCAGAATTATTGGCACCCTTGGTTTATATTAAAAAAAATGTAAAAAGTTATGAAGCGTCTGTGGTTTAATCTCTGACAGAAAATCTTTTGTCCATTCTGTCTGTCATGTTGATGACTGAATAAGGAAATTTGGCCTCTCTGTCACATTTATGCTCCAGTGATAAAGGAAGTCATAGATGACTCGTTCAGTAACACTTTGCTCATGAGAAACGTTTTTGTTTTTTCAATTTCTCTGAATGCTTCAATCAGAATAGGAAAATAAATTGAAGGTTGGGTTTCAAAATTTTTTTATGAATTAATGAATACATATTTGTCAGTGCAAGAATAACCTGAGATAAACCTTTTTACCCATCTTTACCGCGGGTACTGATCGTGTGTGTAGGTCTGTATACACAGTTCGGTGTTAAATTATGGTGGGTTGGTGGTTAGCACGTTTGTCTCACACCTTCAGGATCAGGGGGTTCAAATCCTGTGTGTTAAGCTTGCGTGTTCTCCCTGTGCTTCGGGGGTTTCCTTCAGGCATTCCAGATTCCTCCCCCAGTCCAAAAACATGTTGTAGGCTGATTTGGCATTTCCAAATTGTCCATAGTGCGTGAATGGGTGTGCAGTTGTGCCCTGCGATGGCTCTCACCCGTGGTGTCCCCCACCTTGTGCACTGAGTTCCCTGGGATAGGCTCTAGGTTCCCCTAGATAATTAGTATGGGAAATGGATGGATGTATGGAATGCATGTGATCCTCTTTTTGTGCTGTGTAGAGAGGAGCAGGAAAAGCTGAATGTGTGGGTAGCTCTGCTAAACCTGGAGAACATGTACGGTACTGAAGAGAGCCTTCAGAAAGTGTTTGAGCGAGCCATTCAGTACTCCGAGCCCATGCCTGTCTACCAGCAGCTGGCAGATATTTACGCCAAGTCCAACAAAATCAAGGTGAGAATCTGCCCCTTTAATCTGGTATTTTACATTCATTTAGAGCCATTTTTTTTCTTTTCCATGTTTAATAGCCAGCAAATACATCATGTATTTGAAATTGAAAGCATTTTTCACACTTCTCAAGTTTATTTATTGACTGCTATGTGCATGTCTTCCAAATCTGTGTGCGTGCACGTAGGAAGCAGAGAACTTGTATAAGAACATGGTAAAGCGCTTCAGGCAGGAGAAGGCCGTATGGCAAAGTTACGGGTCCTTCTTGCTGCGTCAGGGACAGAGCGATGCTGCCAATGCTCTCCTCCAGAGGGCACTGCAGAGTCTGTCCAATAAAGAGCGTAAGCAACGTTTTTACATCTTCCATTCACACGCTGATGCTAGCTGTAAGCTTAACTTGCCCAAATTGCACTTTTACAATCGTTTCATGTATTTTAGTTATTTGTTCAGCGTAATTTAAAAAAATAAATAAATTATGCTGGATGATTGACTACATTTTACCATTACAGATGTGGACCTGATAGTCAAATTTGCTCGGTTGGAGTTCCAGTATGGGAATGAAGAGCGAGCAAAGGCCATGTTCGAAAAAGTCCTGAGCACCTACCCCAAACGCACAGACGTGTGGTCTGTTTTTATAGACCTGATGATGAAGCACAGCTCACAGAAAGATATCAGGTGGGTTGCCGGTTACTAAAGAAAACATGCTCTAACTAAAGAAAACATGCTCTTGTAAGAGAAAACGTCTGTATATGTCCTTTTATATAGGATTTAGTTTAGATTATTTGACATGATTCATCTAAGCTTAAACCGTCAACAAGATTACATCGCTCTGATGAGCGTCTACGGATAGACGTTTTTAATTGGTAAGTGGTGTAACACAGGGATGTGAGACATGGTGCCATTGCCACCTGCAGCATCATCTGGGAAAACCCTTCACATTGTCAAAATACTTGATGTTTTCTACTGTATACAGTTCTAAAATGACAGCTTTTGTTGAACATCAAGGATCTCAACCAAAGTTCTAGCATTTTCTAACATAATTCGTTACAATTAAATAAATAAATACAATTAAAATGCCGGTTATCAATTCAGTCTATTTAAACCCCGGTAAAGTCCAGGCGAAAACTGCAATTTAAGCTAGTTCTATCCATTGTCAAAGCTATATTGAGCATGAATCAAATCCACAATGAAATCTGAATTGATCCTCCTCTCTAGGGCTCTCTTTGATCGTGTGGTACACCTGAGTGTGTCTGTGAAAAAGATCAAGTTCTTCTTCAAGCGCTACCTGGACTACGAGAAGAAGCACGGCACACCAGAGAGCATCCAAGCAGTCAAGCAAAAAGCCATGGAGTACGTGGAGTCGAAAGGGACTGGCGCTGCTAACTAGAACAGGCAGTCATTGTGGAACCATTAATCATGGGAACCAATAAACATGAGGACAATAATCCTAATCTTGTGGCTTTGGAATGGCAGAATGCATCTTCATTACTCCATTATCTCTGGTTCTTTGGTAAAATTGCATCAGTTTTGCTTGCCTGGATTCTTTTGTGGAATCTAATTTGATGGATTTAATAGGACTGATGAACAGACATCAGCCTTTTAACCAGAAGACAAACAAAGCAGATGTTTTAGAGGATGGGCAGTAAATGTTTTTTTAAATTGAAGGTTTGGGGGGGGGGGGGTTGTACTGATGTGATGAATGCAAGATTTTGTAAGTGAATTAATTAAAGTGTTCCAAATCAGCCACTCTTTGTATAAAGAGCTTTATCCACAAAACATTTTATTCCAAAAAACAACAAAAAAAAACCCCAATCAAACTCTATACAAAATAAAAAAGTGGCAAATGATTGGCCCTGATACATATTCAGTAATGGGGAAGTACAGTTTAACTGCTGATTATTAGTTCATATCTTCATATTTCTTCTTTTAATCACTATACAAGGCCCAGTAAAGACTCGCAGTGCCTTTTGAACAGAACAACACATTTTATCAACATACTATAGCCTTTAAACTTCAGGCCAAAACAGACTGATTATCATGCATTTATATTGTGTCTGCGTAGTTACACACTGGTTGTGAACAGTGCTCGTCATACACTTGCTGCAGTTCAGTGTTGTTTCTCATTAGTTGCTTAGAGGTGTCTCATGAGACGAAACCGCTGAGCTGTTTATCTGCCTCTTGCCCCACTTCTCGCACCTTGCTAAGGAACACTGGTCTAATCGCAAAGTCAAAAAAAGGCAAGTATTTTTGCTTCTTGTCAATTAGGTGCTACTTCTCAACTCCACTAGGCCTCCAGGGGTTGGTGCATATGGAGGTTGGATTAAGTTTCCTCCAGTAGTGGCGTCTGGATCTTGTGTGCTCCGAGTTTGGCAGTTGTGGAGACGATAAACATGGGCGTGGCCCAAGGGTTTTTGGAGTTGTGCCATTTTTTTGTAGTAGTTGTTGTTTTTATTTTTATTATTTATATAGGATCACACCTCCTCAGGGTCTTGTGGCCCCTCTGTTCCACGGGGTGTGTTGTGCAGTCGTATGATGGGCTTGTTGCACATGGGGCAAACACTGCGAATCTCCAGCCATTTCAACAGGCACCTGAAAAGAACAGTATGAGAATATCATAGCTTAACCAGAATCATCTTTACATTTTTAGTTTGTTCTGGAAAATAGCATTTATATAGAACTACTCTAGTGTGTATGGTGCTTTCCCTTCATTTAATTTGAGAGTTTTTAGGCAAGCAACTTGCAATCTAATGCGAGACGGTCAAAACCAAATAAAGGCCCAACAATGGCTTGCTGGAAGTCCTCAGAATTGAACTGGCAACATTCCAGTGACTAGTAACTGACCTCAACTACGTTACCAAGTCCCTACTTGTAATCACCACAAAAACAAAGCATTGTGCCACACACAAGTCATGCAAACAGTCTGAACCATTTAAACTCCCATGAGCAGGCAGTTACTAAGGATGAATTTCCATCCATCCATTTTCTGCATCACTTATCATGCACAAGGTGTGGGACACCCTGGATGGGGTGCCAACCCAGTACAGGGCACAATTGTGCACACACACTCGCATCACGGACAATTTACAGATTCCAATCAACTTACAATACATGTCTTTGGACTGTCGGAGGAAACTGGAGCACCCCAGAGGCATGGGGACAACATGCTAACTCTGCACACACAGAGCGGAGGCAGGAATCGAACCCCGTAGCTGGAGGTGAGAGGCAAACATGTTAACCACTGTGCCATCCTCAGTCACCCTCCTGAGGAGGGATTTATGAACACTACGCAGTCATGTTAAAGTATGTAGTCTTTTTTTTTTTTTTTTTAAAGACTACTCACTTGTGCCTGCATGCACACCTGAAGTCTCAACCTGATGCATGGTTACATCCCTAATATGAACTACGTTAAAGAAATTCTCATTCTCATGTGGCGAACAATGAAAGAAACTAGTACTCATGACCTCCTTTGTGTAATGCTGACTGGGCTTACTAGCGCGTCATTAGCAGCATTGTCACTTTAAAGCTCAGAGCTATTTTCAGATCAGGTGTAAGTGGATGCCACAAGCAAAGACTTGCAAATATCAAACATGTAAGTGCTGGCTAATGCTGGTGTCAAACTTGTCATAAGATTTTTGTTTATTTTTTATATATTTTAGCTGCTGCTGGCGTAGTGCTTGACATCCATATCCCTGCCAAAGCTTTTGTGGTCTGTCTCATTTGGCAAGTCTTTGATAACCAAGTTTTACAGGCTGACATTTTTGACTGCAACACTGTTTTTGTTCTATCATTCTTATTTTTTATTATTATTTTTTGATGTTTTCTGGAATTAGTGCTTACTTCCTATGGAAGGTGTGCGAGCATGGACACACGCCCAGCTCATCCCGGGCTTTAAATTCCTCCAGACACACTGCACACGGTTGCTGTAAAAGACACATGAGACACATGCTTTAATTTCTGAGGACTTTAAACAATGTAATTAACAATAAAGCTCATCATCCTTTGTGGGTACTGGGCTGCTCTAGCAAAAATGTCTCTTCAGGGTCCTTTTAGCTGACATATGTAGAATATTATAGTTCTGAGACATAATTATTAAAAAAAAAAAAAAACACCTGCGTTCTAAAAATGTGTGGAAAAACAATTTGGTAGAGAGAGATTTCCTCCTTGAGGTTTGAAAACCAGGCCAGATGGAAGGTAGAAAGAAAGTGCATCAACTTTACACCCACACACCCACAACGTGTCTGAAAGCCAAGACGTATAGTTTACACGTGAACACAAATTCACCAAATGTGAGAGCTTGCACACGTACTCCAAGTAGGCTCAGCTTCTTCCCGGCCCCTTTCAGCACCACCTGTTAGGAGGAATATGAAGGAAACATGAGGAGATCAGACAGCACTACCACATTTGCTTGTTATTCTTCACATAAAATCCAATGACTGTATTACTCCACAGCAGCTTGTTTAACAGCCATTTAATATCATGAATGTTGTTCAGTTGTTGTATTTCTTCGCCAATTCGATGGCTGCTTAGTTCAAGTGCGGCCCATAAACAGAACTGGCAGATGACACGCCTGCCAAATGCCTTGTGTCAGGCTAATATGCTCATGCCACACATATAAACCCACAGTACTGCAATATCATCATCTGAAGGTCATCTATGAGGAATGAGATTGGGTTCCATGGTGACGACTACAGCGCTTATTCTATATTTACATCCACTGTTCTTAACCCACAGATCCTGCATGTTAGTAGGATTAAAGAACGGCTGTTGTATCTCCAAAGTTCTAGTGGTGACTTTGACGAGCTCCATCAATTTCAGAAGATGGAAGAACTAAGTGATTCTTTTTTCACCTCAGAAACATTTAACCTTCCAAGAAGAAACAAAGTAGACCATATGCTTCAAATTAAACTTCGAGCAGGGGTTACAACACTTTTTTCCATGTCATAATAGTAGCCATATTACAGTACCTCATTGTAGCTGTACTGCTGTCTTGTGTCTTGTTGCTTCAATCTGCAGAGACAAAAAAAAAACATCACGACCACCTATACTTCCTGTGTGTGTTCCAATACCACACATACTTCATCTGCAGAAACCAAATACTGGTTTTGCCTAACACATTATTATATAACGATGTCACTTCCTAAAACCCATATTGGATAGTGTAGATTTGTGCCTAAGGACTACTGCTGTAATCATAAAGACTGTCCTGTGCTCATCCCAGGACTTTATTTTTTCACAATATGCTCATACTGAACATCCTTTAAATACGATTAGTACTGTTTGACTTAATAATTGACTTTATTTTGGTGTCACCCAGAAGAGGATGGGTTCCTTTTAGAGTTTGGTTCCTCTCAAGGTTTCTTCATGTCATCTCAGGAGGTTTTCCCTTGCCGCTGTGACCTGTGGCTAGTTCATTATACAGCCAAATATAAATCTGGATTTCTGTAAAGCTGTTTATGGCCATATTTATTGTTAAAAGCATTGTATAAATAAAATGTTATTGAATTTTATATGTATTACTTTTGACAAATATCAGTGGTCAGTCATAAAAGCCCATTTGTTTGATATTCTCCTTAAAAAGAGGAAGTGGTAAGTGTGTGAGGAAACATCCATATGAACGAGCACTGGCCTGTTCTATTGATGGGAACATGTAGTGATGGGTCTGTTAGTGAACTGTTGGAAAATACATGCAGTTCTGCAGAAACCTTACACAGGTTTTGAGTAACCCTTATTATTAAATGTAATGTTTACACACATCTATGGTCAGCTATAAACTCCAACATTTGCTGATCCATATGTGTCTTTAAAAGAGAGGAAGTGGTGTGTGTTGAAATGACCACATAGTTACAGAGTTGGTCTGCTATTAAACTGTTCGCAAATGAATGAAAGCCAGAGTATATGAGTGTTGCTTAAGTGTCTCTGTGACTTTTTTTTGTTTTGTTAATGCTTATGTATGGACTGTTATGTGAGCATGCACTAACCGCGTGTGCTCGTGTGTATGCTCGCACCTGAACAGGTAGCAACAGAAGATGACACTGAGCATAAAGATGAACAAGCCAATGCCCAGCACGATGACATAGACGTTGAGTGGCAAATGGTACAGATCTTCCGACGACATATCGCAGTGTGAATGCTGCAGTCCTACTCCGCAAAGGCAGCCTATGCATAAACACACCATTTGTTCACATAAAGATACACAAATGTGCAATCGGGAGGATCGTAAAAGCAAGGGCAAATATTTGACCAGGAAGACCAGTGGCTTTTTGGTTGCTGTCTGCACACTCTGTGCCATGGGAACTCTGGGTAATTAGCAATGCACAAAACAAACATAGAAGACTGTGGTGCTGCCGTCAACAAAACCACCATCTGGCCCTTCAGAGATGAGATTATAAAGGCAATTAATACCATGGACATGGTGTTTATGGAGTGCAGTGTCAATATCAACTTTGACCTCAACCTACATGTTTACTAAGTCTTAAAACCAACACAGATGCCCAAATGTGTATTCTATTTTTGACATTTTTTTTAAAGTCTTAACTGATTTAAAATTGAGAAGAAGAAATTATATCGAGTTAAAAAAAAAAAAAAAAAAAAAAAAATAAACACACACACACACACACAAACACACACACACACACACACACACACACACACACGCACACACACACACACAAATTACACACACAAACATTACACACACACACACACTACACACACACATTACACACACACACACACACACACACACACATACATTACACACACACACATACATTACACACACATGCAAACATTACACATACACATTACACACATTACACACACACACACAAACATTACACACACACATTAGCACACACACCCACACACACACATTACACACACATTACACACACACACAGTACACACACACACAC
>JAOUWY010000045.1:9029489-9043454 GCA_025728095.1 Prietella phreatophila | reverse complement strand
ATATATATATATATATATATATACACACACACACACACACACACACACACACACACACACACACACACACACACACAAATATCCACAACATTAACAACATTGGGGAAAGTGTGGGTTCTTACCATTACACCATTGGAATGGCTGCATGTAATCTGACACATAACTCTGACACAAACAGTAACTGTTACTGTTCTTGTTTTGTTTGGTTTCTGTTTGGTTTGGTTAGTTAGGACTCCATGTACGTTTGTGTTAAATCTCCAAAGTTTTCCGAGTCGCTGATCTGGAAACTCGTAGATTAGACCTGGCTTTTTTCTGTGGTAAATTATTCGGCTTTTGTCGTCATCGTTGGCTGTCGTCGATAATCTCCACACAAAAGATTTCTTCTGTCCTCAAAGACAAAGGGATCATGTCGTGTCCTTGATACACGTTTCCTGTGTTTGGAGAATGACTCAATTTGGAGTGTTAAAGTGACACAGACTGAAGAAATCGCACACCACGTTCAGTATCGCACACAAAAGAAGTTCATATAATCATATAAGCTTAAAAGAGTCTCGTACAAGGTCTTGTGATCCTTCAAGAAGTGTTGGAGGAGGAGGAGGAGGAGGAGGACGAGAAGGAGGAGGACACACAAAAACAAAAAGAAAAGATCCAGATTGAGACCACACTTCATCTATAAAGACACATCCAGCAAAATGGTCTTGCTCCTGAATGAGCTCTTGAAAGATTTTGACAAGCTTTGTCCATCTGATGTCATTATTCTTCTTCTGGGAAAGTCCTCCTCTTTGTCTCTTTGGGAAAATGGCTGATTCGTCAAAGGTATTCCTTACGCAGGGCCCCTCCAGAAGGAAGAAGAAGAAAAGGAAAATTAAGACATCCCCATACAGACATACGTACGTACATACAAACCCTCACGCGGAGAATGATCTGTCTACAAGTAGACCTTGTGGTTGCATGTATGACTGTATATGCAGCCTGTATGGGGGAGTGTTTTTCTTGCCACCTCAAACCATCTGCTTCCTCAGTCCTTGAAGAGAGAGAAAAAAACCTACACTGGCTGATAACATTTCATGCAGAATTCCTTTCTCTATCTGGTATGGGTGTAGACTGGAGCATTATCTACGTGTGTGTGTCTCAAGCAAGGCTATCGTTGTCCCAGAGTGGTAGCTGCTGTGTTTCTCAATGCCTCCCAGCTTCAGTTTGTAAACAGATCTCTGCTCATGTGATCCCCGGTTTGCCTCGCAACTCATCCACTCGCACCCTC
Organism: Prietella phreatophila; assembly: GCA_025728095.1. Lineage (NCBI taxonomy): Eukaryota > Metazoa > Chordata > Actinopteri > Siluriformes > Ictaluridae > Prietella > Prietella phreatophila. The sequence goes on along the minus strand of JAOUWY010000045.1, from coordinate 9,042,193 downwards.
CCTCCTCACGCCCTCCCTCCGTACTGTGTGCTATTCCCCTGCTCCAAGCTCTCTCACTCTCTCACACTCACTCTTACTTCCTCTCTTCCTCTTTCTCCATGTCTCCCTTTTTCAGAGGTGACTGCAGTCAAAAGATGACCCCTCTCTCTCTCTCTTTGGTTACAGCAGACATGCAAAAGACATAAGGATGCATGTGCACTGCAGCAGGAACAACAAAATTTGCAGATATAACGCAAAATAAGGGTAGTCAGTATGATGGCCCTTTTCTGTCAGACAGGAGAGACGTATATACAATGAAAACTAAGCAGCTGTGTGTGTGGTTTAGTGTGACCTACTAAATGGCTCATGTGATAAAAGCCTTTGATTTGATCCTGTTTATGAATATCTACATCTCTACAGATGGAGAGATGGTATAAACACTGCACACTTGCAGCTTTAGCAGCATTAGGCCAAAGAGCTGATTATGATGATCTCAGTTTACAACCCTTAAAGAGGCATTTAGTCTTTCCAGTTATGTCTAATTTATTTATGTGTAATTTTACTCTGGAAAAGAACGATGAAGATTTTATCCAAAGTGACTTAAAGAAAAGCAAAATCAATTGACAGGTGGCAGAAACCCGTTGGAACTCACTAAATTCTCTAAACAGCATTTAAAAAAAAGAAGAAATCGAACTTTGATCAAAATTAGTCCAAAAAGTACTTGGACAGTGACACAATTTTTGTAATTTTGTCTCTGTACACCACCATCATGGATTTGAAATGAAACAATCAAGACGTGATTGAATTGTTGATGTTCAACTTTAATTCAAGGGGTTTATCAAAGATACTGCATTGACCGTTTAGGAATTACAACCATTTATTTGTGCAGAGTCCCTAAATTTTCACAGGCTAATCCATTTACATACAATCCCTCCATTTTTTCATCCTAATGATGGCTTCCTTACTTGCAACAACACCTATTTGGACCTCTGAGAGTTCCCATGAACAGCTACCAAATGCAAATTCAACACTTGGAATCAACTCCTTAATTTGAAATAACAATGAAACATGCCACACCTGGCCATGGAACTGCTTATTAGTTGATTGTCCAATTACTTTTGAACCTTTGAAAATGGAGGGACTCTAACAAATGGCTGTAATTCCTAAATGCTTAATGAAATATGTTTGTTAAACCCCTTGAATTAAAGCTGAACGTCTACACTTCAATCATATCTTGATTGATTAATTTCAAATGCATTGTGGTGGTATACAGAGGCAAAAGTAAAACATTTTTTTTGCCGGTGTCCAAATACTTATGGACCTGACTGAATTTGCCTCTACAGATCATGTCAGGTAAATAATCAGTTTAACAAACACAGCAATGAATGCAGTCAGTCTGCCTAAAGATCTTAATCATTGCTAGCTAAGTTAAGTGTGCTTCACTGACGCAATGAATGTTAGTATGTGATCACGTTATTGGATAATTACATGCCATAGTGAAATGGATATAAGGATATATAATCTCATACCAACTCTCAAAATGCCCACAATTCACCTGCCTCATCAAAACAGATGTGTTTAAAATATTACAATCTAAGATAGCCTAAAAAGGATCAATTAAATTAATATAAATTAGGATATTAAAAAGAAATTTAGCCAACAAATCAGAACCGACCGAATTAACGAGTGATTATTTCCCCTCCGATGTAGGAGTAGATAGAGTTCAGTTGAATGAAGAGACAACGATGAGGCCCATGTTTAAATGAGTTACTGATGTGGATTATGCTGATAATCACATTGATAGCTCATTTCCCACTGTAAACATATAATTCTTTCAAATTGGGCAGTAATGTTGTTTTCAATAAGTAGATTAGGTTTAAATTGTAGAACTAGGCGGAGTGTCTTTCAGTGGAACTGAGATGAAATCTTCAAATGCAGTTTTCTCCTTTTTCACTTTTGGGATTTTAACCAGATTTTAAAATACTATAACTTTACTTCTGGTTGAGGTAAGTGCAAAAAAGATGCTTGTTTCAGTTCTGGAAAGCCTGCCATTTTCAGACACATTCAATTTAGTGGAAATTTTCTCAATTTGACAATGTAAAGGTTTCCCCAGGCTGCCACACAAACAACCGGATTGCTCCAGTGTTGGGAATTTCAATACAGTCGCTTGTTGCGGTCTCATATGCCTTTATTATTAGAGTACAAAGAGTTTAGCTTTTAATTTGCACTATATAATTGTCTATTTTTAATATTTATTAATGGTTCAACAACTGCACTTAGAATTCGAAGTCAAAGGGTTTCCCTTTATTGAAGTGCAAGGAAAAGTTTCCAAATTCTTGTCTGTGACAACTGCACTTAAGCTAATGATGAGCTAGATAGAGATTGGGTGGGGAAATTCTGGATTATTCCTTTACCGAGGAAATAAAGCCATTGTTTGTCTCAGAACCATTATAGTACAGCAAGATTCTTCGCTTCACATATTCCATTCAGCCATGATGCAGCACCCCTGCAGTAGAGATAGGGTTAAGGTCATGCTCAAGGGCCTAACAGTGGCAGCTTGGCAGTGATATAGTTTGAACCCCCAACTTTCTGATCAGTTACAGAGCACCTTAACGACTGAAACTCCAGCTGAACCTGAAACAATTTAAAAAAAAAATTTAACTCATCTTCAAAAAAATGGTAAAATAATTCATATTATTAAAATGAATCACAGCACAATTGCAAATGTAATTATTCATATTTCATTGTTTATGTTGTATGGATAAACAAGAACAGTCTTTGTGCTGTCATACAAATCATTCAGGTCACAGAATGGCAGCACATACATGATCAAATTACATATGCATAGTCCCAGGTCCATCCGCTAATAATTAGCATTTGATTCATATTGTCTGTACTATGACCATGGACAGAATATAGTTTACTGTGCCCTCTGCTGGGACCAGAGGAATAGCACACTAACATTTTCTTGGAATAATCTACTGGCAAACATGTTAAACAAGTGAAACATGCATATAATGATGTAATCAGGGTTTGTGCAATCTACTGATATGCTTACTGTCTATTAAGAACAGTAAAAATTAATTGAAGAATACAAACACCTAAAATCTGACATGAATCTTAAATCTCTCTAAAGGAACATCTATCACAAGTTTGAGAAAAGCAGACTTGTGCAAATTGTGATTTTGGCTCTTCATAAGTATGCAAAGCTGCACGATGGCCTCTCTGTCCTGATTTGCAAGAGGTGGTGAGGGTCAGTGTGACGGGTGTGAGCGAACTGCTTTCGGACTCGCTTGCAGAACAGACACCCAGTCTACAGGGTACCGTATAAACAAGAAAGAAATTACTTTGATCTATTTCCAAGATATTGTGATGTTTTGTTGACACTAGTTCAGGAATTGCTAGTTGCTCTTCAAAATGTTTGATGAGATGAAACTGCTCTATAGGGCATTTACTGGACAACAACCCATAATACACACATTCCCTTACAATAGATGTTCAGTTTATGGTTGACCAGTAAATAATTGTAAGCCACAGTCAAAGGATTCAGAAGGCAAACCAAATACAAGGTCTTCATTCAGTTCTGTTTGAGCAATGAGTATTCCCGTATTCTCATGGATGTTATGTCTAAACCTAATTTTATTACAATGAAAACTCAGCTTTGTCTGCAATAAACAGAAATAGTAGGTTTTTGTTCTTCTGAAAACTTTTGCCCAGGCTTAAATGGGTCTTTTTCTTTAGTGTAGCTGATTTCTGTCAGCTTTGGAATCATTTAGCAACAGTTCCACCATTAAGATCATCAGACCTTGCTGTAATATACAGCCCACGCTTTCTTTTTAACGTTGGATGGGGGGTCGTTCCAGGCATGCCGTTGCATGGGAGCATTACCATTCATGAAGCTGTGTTCATTTCTGGATGTGATGTGTCCATCCTCATAATCCTTTTGCTCTGTGATAAATGTAACATTGTCGTAGCCAGTTTTCACTCCATTGTGGCTTCCATTTACTTTCTTGTTGGCATCATCACTGGCTCCAGGCTTTCTCAGACTTAATGGAGGCTTAGATATATGCCAGTTCCACAAAACTTTATTCATGTCCTCCTGGGCATGAATGCCTAGCAGTTCATCTTCCTCTTTAGGCTGTTCATCATCAACCTCTTTACGGTCATCCCCGTGTTGGCCATGTAAGCTGCGCATGTCCCCACTGGCACTCTCAAAGTACTGATGGATGCAGACTTTGGCAAAACTCTTGGCATGTTCCGCGCAGATCTCATCGAATATCTTGCGCTCGAGGTCAGCATAGTGTGACCAGTATTTAGTTTTGAGGAACACAGCTTGGCTGAAGCAGGGACGCATGGCGCGGACAGTGAATGCAATTAGCGTAAGGATTAACAGGAAGAGCCAGCCGAATGCCTGTGGATTTAGAGAGATAGGTGCAAAGACAACAAGCAGAAAGAGTTACAATAAAAAATACAAAATAACAAACAAGTACCGTATGTAAAGGATTTAATGAAAGGTTTTCAAACTAACAATCTAGTCTGAATCATTTATAGCCAAACATGAAAAGGTCATACTCCCATACCTGTGACACACATCGTATATACCTGGTGGCTGATTCTCTAGAGAAAATATGCTGTCCATCAAATATGTGCTTGCAAGGGACTTTGGCAAGCAGTATTAACATCTCCTCCTCCGACAGGTTATGTCCAGTAAAATTTCTAACAACAAATTCAGACACATCCAAGTCCACACTAAATGCACAAAGGAAGCTTTTCCCATCCATTAATGTTACTGTAATCCAAACTGCAGGGGCAATCAAGGAACGCTGTGACACAGACATGAACATATAGCGCAAAATTGCAGGATCCTTGGCTCTGTGACCCGCTGGTCGTTTCCATTCCTCGGAAAGTATAGACACGTTATTGTTCAGGACAAAGCCGAGCAGAAAGAACCAAACAGCTGGAATTACCAATACACCAATTCCATAGGAGTAGTTGTATTCAGGCATGCAGGGGCAGTTGAACTCAAAAGCGGAGTAAAGTTGAGCACTAGCCAGGGCCATAAGGCCACAAACACCATGCATGAATGACTCTTGGTTGGACTGAAGAAACTGAAACATCATACGAAACTTATCCATTTTGGCTTGTTAGGTGGATTCCTTGAAAAATGAATATGTCTAAGAGACAAAAAATACTTATCAAATTATAATACTTAAACTTAAATACTGTAAATTATTTAATTAAGGCCATGTCATGCATATCCCAAGTATAAAGAAGATAACGTTAACCACAGTAAACTGTGATCAAACACTAATTAAATCACTACTAACCGACTGATTCCTTATGATCACATACAGATGTATACAGAAATAGATAGACTTGATATTCTAATACGTTTAAAAATACAACAGAGTATGATATACTTACAGATTTCTCACTTGGTGTGTAGCAAGGGGTAATTACTGTAAAATTGTGAGAAATTCTTAGTAAAAGTAATTTGTGGAACAGCTGAAGTGTTGACGCAGTCTTCAGGACCGGAAAAAAGACATGCACTTCAGCTCCACCCTCCACACAATCTCAGTCTCTCTCTCTCACACACACACCTGTTTACCTATGATGTAATCTGGCAGCAGACTCAGGTGATCGGAAACAGCATATTTACTGTATCTAACTTCTCAGTAATTAATTGAAATCAAACAATCCGTTTAAAATATAATACAAATATAAATGTTAGACATATGACTGTTTTTTGTGTGCTTTTTTGTTCTTCGCTAGAAAAGTCCTCTCATTTACATAGCCTGACATAACCACAGACAGGCAGTGTGGTCCTAGCCAAAGTCACTGCCTCACCCTATTCAAATTTTACAGTGCCATGTCATCCTGTACGAAGCTATGATCACGGAAACACATAGTAATGAAACACAAAATGTTAGATGAAGCTCTAACAATAGTGGTAAAAAAAATCTTATTTTGGCAAGATTTTTTTTTGTTTTGTTTAATTTTTTCCCATTGTACCTTTTCTTGCTTCAAAGAATTTGTTTTGCTTAAATTATTGTACTTGTATGCTTGTAATCATAGTATATGAATTGTGCAGTCATCAACACTTCACTTTAGCTGCAACAATATAACCCTTTATAAATAACCCTTTAGAATTTTCTATATATCCTAAAAGTAGACAAGGAGGACACAATTAAACAAATGAGACAAATGAGTTACAAATGAGAACCCCCCCCCCAAAAAACAAGTGTACTTTACAGTAAGTTCCCGGATGATGCACTCATTCAACCAAAAAAACAAAGTGTGGAATGATGGAGACTTCATGCACTCAACAATCACAGCTTTCGTTATGTAGTGGATGGGGAGGGGCTATATCAGGCTCAGATGCTGAACGAAAAAAAAGAGTTTACATTGCAAGCAGCCATAGCCACACCCACAACTTGATTTGATTTTAAATTATGCAAGCAAAATTCAGCTGCAGAGACGATTACGCCTCTGTCTGACGGTGACTGAGGCATAAAAGGAAACATTAACATAAACAGTAAAATGTACCAATTAATTTGTGTTACCGGTTTGATTTCGCTAATGCTAGCGCCATAGCATTATGTGCGGTTAATGATATTTGCCCTCGACCAGGAAACAACATAAATTTCCGCATAGTACAATACCAAAGTGTGCCATTTGAGATGATACTACACTATACATACGCTAGACGGCAGAGTGTATAGTGCATAGTACAAGTGTAGAGTGTATAGTATGTCATTTGGGACACACTTTTAGAGTTGGGTGTTTTCAACTAATGGGCTGACAATCAGACGTGAGTGAGCATCCAATTTAATTTAAAGAACAGGGATCTATCAAAGTCTGATCTTATTTGTGGAATTGTACCATGGCATGAACAAATTAAAGTTCTGAGGATCTCAGAAAAAGAGTTGTTGCTCATCAGGTTGGAAAAGGTTACAAAACCATCTCTAAAGAGTTTGGATTCCACCAATCCACAGTCAGACAGCTGTAAAATGGAAGAAATTCAAGACCTTTATTACCTTCTCCAGGAGTGGAGACCAACAAAGATCACTCCAAGAGCAAGATGTGTAATAGTCTGTAAGATCACAAAGGAACCCAGGTTAACTTTTAAGCAACTAAAGGCCTCTTTCACATTGGCTAACCTTAAGGTTCATGAGTCCACCATCAGGAGAACATGGAACAACAATGATGTGCATGGCAGGGTTACAAGGAGAAAACCACAGCACTCTAAAAAGAAAATTGCTGTCTGTCTGCAGTTTGCTAAAAATATTTTGTGGATGGATGAGACCAAAATAGAACATCTTCACTTCTCATTTGGTTTAAATGAAAAGTGTTATGTTTGGAGAAAGGAAAAACTCTGCATTCCAGCATAAGAACTGCATCCCATCTGTGAAACATGGTGGTGGTATTATCATGGTTTGGGCCTGTTTTACTGCATATGAGCCAGGACAGTTTGTCATCATTGATGGAACGATGAATTCTGAATTATGTCAGCGAATTTTTAAATGTGTCCATGAACTGATACTCAAGAGAAAGTGGGTCATACAGCAAGTCAATGACCCTCAGCACACAAGTTATTCTTCCAAAGAATGGATAAAGAAGAATAAAGTTCATGTTTTGGAATGGTCAAGTCAATATCCTGACCTTAATTCTATAGAAATGTTGTGGAAGGACCTGAAGCAAGCAGGTCAAGTCAGGAAACCCACCAACATCCCATAGTTATTCTGTACTGAGGAATGGGCTAAAATTTATCCAAACCAATGTGCATGACAGATCACCAGTTACTTGAAATGTTTAGTTGCAGTTATTGCTGCTCAAGGGGGTCACACCAGATACTGAAAGTAAAGGCTCACATGCTTTTGCCACCAACAGATATGTAATATTGGTTTCTCAATAAATAAATGACCAAGTATGATACTTTTTGTCTCATTTGTTTGAGTTCTCTCAAACTTTTAGGACTTGTGTGAAAATCCAATCATATTTTAGGTCATATTTAAGCACTGTATTTGATATCTTAAATAGAAAATCCACTGATTTAGGCCACTGTGCTACAGCACAACACTGTGACCTTGAGCATATTCTCTCTCATGTCTGTGTACAGTGTAACATATTTCAAACAGGATGGAGTCACACATGGGCGGAAGTGTGCTGTCAAGTATGTCTCAATGTGATAGGGACGCAGAGACGCAGTGGTTTAGAGCCCTTTAGTAAACTGCAACTGACTTTCAAACGTTGATGCCGAAAGTTTCTATTACTTTTGACCCTAAACACCAGAAATTTCAGGTAGGTGGATTGAAATATTCTGGACTATTTGAATAAAATTAAATAAATAAACAGCATTTGACCAAAATGATGAAAATGCATCATAAGAAAAAAAGGAAACTACCCATTCTCTTCAAAGCAGGAAGTTGAGTAGTACTCTGAGATGGTGCTCTATAAGACACTATAATATCTTACTGGTTAAACAAGCTACTGAAAAGTTCATGTAGTAATCAATTATAAAAGGAACGCACGTAAAAGGAACAGTATACATCATTACTATGTTTGTAATCTACTGATGTAATTAGTCTACTTCACTATACAATAAACTTCCTGGTAGAGATTGTATTGTAATTCAGGATCACTTTTCTATCCTATGATTTTGGCCTTATTCACATAATTTCACTCTAAATGTTAAGTTTGTTTGATTTTTTTAAAATGTAAGGACATAATGTATCTGACAGAATAACTTCCTTATTTGCTTACAGGATGGAGGAAATGCTTCTGCGAGTGTGTGTAGTAGTGGTCAGCCTGCTGTACATAAAGGACCACACTGTCTTTCAGGAGCAGGAGGAAAACATTATCATGGACATGCAAGAGCGGGAATATTTACTGCAGAAGGAGTCAGCAAAGCTAGAGCAGGAAGTGCACCAGGTGACCACAGGGCTAGCACATTCAAATCAGGAAGTGTCGCAGTGTCATCAAAGAATGACAACTGGGGAAGGGGAGGATTCAGAGGTTCAACAAGACCCGGCAAATGTCAAAGTAGAAAATCCACACGAACACCAAATGCCACACAGAGAAGATCAGGATATCCTGCACCAGAATATGTTGATAAAAGACATTCAGGATGAAGCAGTTCCCCGTACTCATGACAGTTTTCCATCAGCATTACATGATGGAGTTATTGTGGATGACAATTTCACCTCTGAAAAAGGGATACAGCCAGAAATTGTAAGAGTCTCTCAGAATGAAATTAAGAACTTTCAAGAGGATGACACTTTGGAGCACAAGAAGGAAGTGCCACAAAATGATCAGAAAATGAAAACACTGAATGAAGATAAAATAAAAGAAGTTCAAGGAAAATCACCTTTAAAGGGATTACATGATAGTGATAAGAAGTCTTCCCATTTAGATCAGATGGGAGAGAGCAACCAAATGCCATCAGAAGAAATACCCGAGGAAAACCCCACTGCCTCAAGGCAACAGTCAACAGAGAACCGCTACATCTGGTATTTATGGAAATTACTTTCCCTGATATCACTGATTCGCCTTCTCAGGAAATTCATTGGCAAAAATTCACAAAGCTCAGGAACAATAATTCCCATCAAAGATAAGACTACATCTACGGGTATATTATCAAAAATATGTATACCTGACCACCATGTATTGAGCTACTTTTATGACCAGTGTGTACAAGTCCCTCCTATGACATGTGGCCGATTACGTGACTTTGTGGAGGGCTTTGTGGATGAACTTTTGGAAGCTGCAAGGGAAGCTAGCAATGAAGAAACTGACATACAGATTGGGGACTTTATCGGAGTCGGGAGCTTATATGAGCTTTGGGCTACAGGCAAGACAATGGTGTGTGACTTGTATGTACCTATAAATGCACGTAGGTCACATGGATTTGATGTTGAACTTGGGAAGGAGAAAGATGCTTCATTGTTGAGGTTTGGCAGGATCAAAATGGTGAAGACTGAAAATACATCAAATGGTTGCCCTTGCATGGATGAGAACTCCAATAATGAGAACATGTTATGTCTTCTTCATCCGCATAATGAGACAAGCAAAGTTATGATAAATGCTGTTGGAGGTCCACTGTGCCAGGAAAATACACCAAATCTTTCTAAAAAACAAGTAGTGATGTGGTTTAGGACAATGATTATGAATGGATGGAGGGAAATCAGTCACAAGTATGAATTTGAGCTAGGATTTCGCAACCAGATGGCTCCTGGTGCTTTGAGAGTTCGATTCAGATCAGGGCAGACTATTCTGTTCAATATTACACCTGTGGTCCAGGTCAAAGATTCAAATGTGTACTTAGTCTCTTATCTCTCCACTAATCAAAACATCTCAGACATTCACTGGTCCATTTCATTTGCTAGTTATGAAAATGCCCTCTTTCAGTACTTCAGCAAAATTCTTCCATACAATTCATGCCATATCGAGTGCCTTCAAATTCTCTCTTTTCTACACAAACAGCAAAATAGTTTAACAGGGAAGTGTGGGCTTACAAGTCATCACTTCAAGTCTGCATTGCTACATCTGTTGATGTACAAGCCCACAGAATGGAAACATGAGCAGCTTAGTGACAGACTGAATGATATGCTAACATTTCTTGAGCAGAGGCTTGAAGCAAAAGAATTCCACCATGCTTTAGTTGGGAATTCTCTTGTTCCTAAGGACATTGGGCTTCCTAAGGAATTTCAAATGGCAAAGGCAACCAATATTTTCCTGCCAATGGTTTTGAATGAAGAATGTTACGTGAAAACTGTCCACCATTTTCAGGAATTAGTGAAAAATGCACTTGTACTTTTCCAGGAGTATGGCTCAATAAAAAGCTCAGGACTAAAGAAATTAAAAAAATAAACCAAAAGTTTAATTATTTACTAGAGATGCAGCAATGTTACTGATTATCGGCACATCTCAAGTAAATGGTTTTTATTGTTGAATCGGAATCGGCCCATAAAGGACATTTTTCCACACTAATGGCCAATAATTTAAAAACATTGATCAGAGCCGGTTATATCCCATCAGTTAAAAGAGGGCTGGGAAACCTCACTTTCATGTGTGTAAAGATGTCTGTGTGGAATGATGTCAAAATTACAATTTGTAAGCACTGTACTGCTAAAATCTTACACTGGAATTGAGCAGCAGTGAAGCAGGAGATTTGATGTGTCAAATCCTCCCCCAATGCTGCATTAAAGTGTCAGTAGACAGTTGAAATATTTAAATGAAGATGACTTAACAGTATATATTGCACAGAATTTTTTTTTTTATATATAGTTTCATGGCCAATTAATGTTTGACTTAATCTTAAAAAAAATTAGACCTGTATTTTACTAGTTTGGTGTTGAATGTGAGCTTAAGTTTTTTTTTTTTTAATAATTCAGTGTTAATATGAAAACTCAATAAGTTATGAAGTCTTTAGTCTTCAGAATTTAATTTGTGTAAAGTGTTTGTTTACAAGACCAGTTACTGTGAAACAACTTGTTGAAACGGAGAGAAGTTGTTCGCATATTTACAGAATTATTAAAGGCAGCACTAACAATATCAGCCTATATCACTCTTAATCAGTTATCAGCTGAGAAATTTAGTTTCAGTGCATCTCTACTATTCACAACAACAGTAATACTTCTCAAATGCCTGCACGTTGGCATTTGACAATATAAGCACCCAGTACAAATATTGATGTACCCAGCCAAGTTCCAATTAAAAGATATTTATAATGCTCAATTAAGTCATATGCATGTCTGAAGTTGTGTGCTGTTACAGTTCTGACCAATTACCGTAAGTGTTGCCCCATGCAGTGTATAGCCAGGTTTCATTAAACAGTAATGCCACCCTTCCACCATGTCAGTACTTTTTAATACTACAGGCAAAAGTTTCTCAAGAGTCAGGCTTCATTATGCAACATTTAGCAAAATCCCAAGCATAAAGATTACTATGCATTAATTGATCACTTCATCAAAGACATCCCAAAACATCTCAAACCCTCCACGAGGCAGGACTTCTTCCACTAGTTCCATTTTGGATTTTGTTGCAGGCTGGTCATTCTGGCTTTTCTCAACCATCCAGGCATTGCTGGAGATCCTTGTGCTCACTACATTAAAAAAATAAAGTTAAACATCCACTACTATAGGAACATAACAGTAAGAACTGCTTCACTAAAGCCATTTCAAATTAATGCCAAGTTACTACTGATCACATGACTACACTTCCTCTCCCATGAAATGGGGAACAAGTACAATTTCATAGAATAATTACTGACTTGAGGGCTCTGGAGCAGGACAGGAAGCATCACAGCAAGCACAGGCAGCATCATCTCCATACAACTCTGACCACCTAAAACACAGGAGTAAGAGCATTTTATAATGTTCCAACAAACAAGAGTTTGCTTCAGTTGTGCAACAACTTTTACCTCACCCTTGTGTATCTGCCATGTAGGAACAAGATTTCATGCTTGAAGTTGTTACTTCTGGTCCCAGATACATTTCACAATGAATGAACATTTCCTGGGAAAGGGACCATTGACATGTTGGCACAAAGCAAAACAGTTTCTCAAATTCCTTACCAGGATATTACAGTCAACTTATTACATGCTTTTACACCTTTACCGTTTTGTTTTCAGGCTGGGAGACCATGTCCAATCTCGGCTTTTTCAGAGCTTCATACTGAGCAGAAAAATTCACACTGAGCAGGGTCAAAAGAAGTCAGAAGATTTT
>JAOUWY010000045.1:8990412-9003226 GCA_025728095.1 Prietella phreatophila | reverse complement strand
AGGAAGTCGCTCCAGTAGCAGCAGTCCTCCTCGCTCTCCCACCAATACACTACCCATACCTAAAAAAGCAAGTGTGGACACACGCATAGAGAGCCACTCAGGTAACACACACACACACACACACACACACACACACACACACACACACACACTTACTTTGGTAGATTCAAAGATCAGCACTGCACTGAATATGAACTAGTGAGCAGAGAAGGAAAACCATACATTAATTCACTAATAAAATTGACTTCTAAATTCAACGCTATTATTTTTGCTTCATACAAGATTAATTGAAAAAATGATTGTTTGCTTATATCATATTCATATCTCACATCTGTAATGTACAGTTTAATTCTCAGTGTTTTTCATTCGCATTCATATTAACATAATATTGCCACACCCACAATGCTGATGATTATGACTAAATAAACTATATACAGTACCTATAACACATTAAACGCATCTTAATTTGTGTTCTTGCTGATCACTTGATCAGATATTGATGTTAAGCTTGTGCAATGAGACTTTCACTCAATACATCAACATGAGTTCATATGTCACATCTTTAACGTTTGACTTGTCTCTAAAACATTTTTGTCAGGTTATGACAGCTCTATCTTGGAGTCTGCATATAGTGGATATGGCTATCACACCAACCCCAACAACCTCAGCCCCCACTCCACACTACAACACAATGGTGAGAGTGTGTAGCTGTGATGATGAACGTGTGTATTTGTGTATTTATTGAATCTCTTAACCGAAAGGTGTGTGTTTGGTTGTTGTTTATTTGATGTGAAGACATTTGACTTTTTTCTCTAACACTTAACAGTAACAGTACATGAATAATCATGCACTAACACCTGAATTAATGCTTACTTAAATATGAATTAAGGCATGTACTAATCATGAAGTAACGAAGAGGTAACCTTAACTACGATGTGAGTCTTGTGAATTCATGCTTGACGGACCACCTTAAGTACATGTTGGTAAATGTTTTTATTAGTTAATGTATTATGTAACATGTAAGGGTAAACTAAATGAAACATTCTCTTGAAGAAAGCATATGAATTAAGTGGGCATAATTTCAAATTGTTTATATAATTTGCAACATTGTGTTTTTTGTGTTTTTTTTTTAACTTTATGTTCCATAGTAAGTGTTTATTTGTGCTGCTGTATTCTGATGGTTTTGTATTCATTTTGTGATCACTTATTGGTGTTGTTGTCATTTATAGTGGGCCTGCAGAACAACATGACCTTGAACTCCTCAGCCATGAGCAGTGGCCTTTCTGCTGGACATGCAGGTATCTGTGAGAAATCTATTTTTTTTAATATCAGCCACACATTTGATAGTTTTACATTAAATACTAACATTAAATTCACTGGAATGTAGAAAGACTAAACATAGACTAAGTAGATTATGTAGACTAAACGTGTCATGGGTTATTGGGTCATCATTTGTTATGCAATAAGTCCTGAGACGTTAAATACTTTAGATATATGTGATGCTTTATTATAACTGAGTAATTATGATTCATTAAATGTTTTGGAATGACCAAAATACCTTGTGTTAGGAGAAAAAGATGTGTGCTCAATCAGAGAACAAAGAAACTTTACTCATGATAAATAATTGACATGATTCATTCTGCTGAATTCATGCTGAATGAATTTATTAATAATTGTTGCTTATTCATAAAGATTCACAGTGTTGTTTTTGTCATTTTCAGTGTATGGTATGCAGAATAATTTGGCCAGTGGTGGCGGTGTGGCAGTTACTGCAAATGGGATCAGTGTTGCTCCAGGTGAGTAAAACGTAAAACATTCATATTACTCATAAGCATAACTCACATGTGTTGCATTGCATTTCAGTCTTTATCTAAGTGCTTAGGTGAGAGCTGGTTAAAGATTTTAGTTTTTAGTTTTCTTTGGAAGCTTAAGATCTCATTTCCCTTGAAGGGAATGAAATGGGGATGAATAGAAACACTCAAAGGTGAGGTATTTAAAGTCAATGAGTATTTGTTGTAGAAAAATTGAAGGGTAATTTTAATGGTAACCATATCCCATTCATTGCTAACTAATCACTAAAACTAGCTACTAATCTACACTCTTCAGTTTGAATGGTTTGATGAACTATGTTCAGAAAGGGGTAATATGGAAACAAACAAAAAGATGTTTGAATAGGCTTTGGAGAACAGAAAATATAGCAACAAAACATGATAACAAAATGTGGGAGTTAGAGCCAGGCTGTGACTGCTGTTACTGAGCGGTAATACAAGTAGTACTCTTCTATTACTAATAGAATTTTTATTATTATTGTTATTAGTAGTAGTACTAATAGTAGAAGTAGCAGTTGCAGATGCTTACTGGTTAGTACATTTGAATCCCACCTCTGCCCTGGGTGCACAGAGTATGTTCTCCCTGTGCTTCGGGGGTTTCCTCCAGGTACTCTAGTTTCATCCCCCAGTCCAAAGACATGCATTGTAGGCTGATTGGCATTGCCAAAACTGTCCATAGTGTGTGAATGGGTGTGTGATTGTGCCCTGTCACACTTTCCTGGAATAATACATTCACAAAGGGCTTGTGAATTAGCTAACAATTTAAAAATGATAGGTGTGTTAAAGCAGGGAGAAAAGTAAAATGTGCAATGAATGTGTACAGGACCAGGAAAATTCCTTTAAACTAAATTCACCAAATTAAAAGGTTTTATCCAATTTCGTCCAAAATGAGATCGTCCTTCTTTTCTGACTGTTTGCCAGAATTCAGCTTCATCTAGCAGGGCTTTCCAGAGTGCCACATCAATATTACTGAATATGATTAAATGTAATTAATATGAATAACGGCAGCAGTGTGTGATTGTATGTCTAGATGACTGTATGCCTCTTGCCTTTTTGCAGTATATGGAGTGCATAAGAACATTGTGAGCACTACAGCTTCCACAACTGCTGCAGGTAAAACAGGATATATTTCAAGAATGCAAAGTAACTAAAATGAAATCACTTTCTGCCTACTCATTCTCTTTCATTCATTTTTAGCTGTTCCCAGCACATCTGTCACCAATGATGATGTGTTTGTTAAGGATTACAAGTTCATGCTGCTGGAGAAAGAAAACGGTCAAGCGAAGAAAGAAAGAGGGAGGCTTATTAAATCGGACACGGGCAAGACATTCACTTCGACCACTTCCGCTGGTAGACTATGTAAGGAGCAAACAATATAGATATTATTATTTAAGTACCACTGTGCATCCCTTTACTAAGTACATACTAGATCTGAGCTGAATATTGGGGGTATATATTCATTATATTTTGGGGTAAATATCCAATTTATCCTAATATTCAAAGAAGAAAATTGTTCTAATTATAGAAAGAAAAAAAAAGAAATCTGTTACATATTTCTGTCAATAATTAACAACTCTGAGCTTATACTTTGAGAAACTATTTTGGCTGAAGGCCGAAGGCATTTGGATAATGAATTCAGTAAATAACTAGTGTCCCTCAGGATTTGAGAGTGTTAAAACATCTGCAAACCTGATGACAGCTGTAGAAGCTGATTCACACACACACACACACACACACACACACACACACACACACACACACACACACTCCAAGTGAAGGAACTTCTTCGGGTATATAGAGTCAACCCACCCTCGCTGACTCCAAGGAGCCAGAGGCAGGAGTCAGTGCATCAAGAACGGAGAGCAGCTCTCAGTCCTATTAAGAGCTGCTCGAAGTGATCACTAGGGCAGTTGAGAAATTAAAATTAGACTGGCCCAGGGAAGAAGAAGTTGCTCGTAGCAGGCTGGATGAACACTTTCTTCCAATGAAAATAAAACTCTCTCACAACACCGAAGAGTTTTTCCAGATTGCACCATGAAATATTGTGGTTCTGGGGAAAGCTGTATACCAGTCGTGTTTATAACCTTGCAACGAATATTCAGTCATCGTGGCCAATGAACAGTATGGTTATTTAGCTATGCCGAAGGTGGAGGAGGCACTTGCAAGCTACCACTCTCTATCGACAGCAACAAAATTAGGGAGGCCGGCTTTGCCATCCAAACGGTTTAAGACCACCTTGGTGTTGGTTGGCAAAGCCTTTCTAACAGCAGATCTCATTTGTGGTTCGCTACATACAATGGCAGAGTTGCAGACCTACCAGGCAGACCTGCTGAATGAGCTTGACAGTGGGGAGGGAACTGGGCCTGAGGCTTTGGCGAAGCTTCACCAGGCCATGGATTTGTCTCTTCGGATGGCCAAGCAAACAGCCTGCCATATCAGAAGAGAGGCACCTATGGCGCAACCTGTCAGGCATGGGGGATAAGGATAAGGTCTCCTTTCTGGCCACCCTTTTGATCCTGTTTCGCAGCATGTTAACACCATGGTCAACAGATTTCAGGATGCAAAACAGCAAACAGCGTCATTCAACCAGTTCCGTCCCTTCGTGTGTAGTTTTCCCGTACAAGGGTGAGGGAGGCACAGAAGGCAACTGTTGGCCACAGTTGCAGCCTGCTAGTAGGTCTGATTTAAGAACAATTATTACTGCCAAGCAAGAAAAAAAGAGGTGGTCCTGATGGGCCGCAGAGGGAACTATCAGGTGGTTAGAGGTTGTTAGGGCAGTTAGCCTCCAGTATTACTGTAGGGCCCCCCCTAGTGACACCCCACCCCCCCAAGCTAGTGACTTGCATGGTAGCTCTGTTGCCATTGGTGTGTGTGTGTTTGCTTGTGTGAATGGGTGAATGAAAAACAGTGTAAAGTGTTCTGTAGAACTGCTGAGGTTAAAAAGTGCTATATATAATGCAGACTATTTACCATTTGCATGTAAACTGGCTAGACATGTGGGTCGTATTCCTAGCACTGAAATTCTTACTTCCTCAGTTGAGAGGTCACCATGTGTTAGTTCTGACAGACAATACATCAGTGGTCTCATATATCAACCACCATGGAGGGTTACGTTCTTGCCCCCTTTTCTTGCAGGCACAACTAATTCTTCTCTGGGCGGAGGGAAAGTTTTTGTCAGCGAGTGCAATGTACATTCTGGGCAACCGGAATGTGGGGGCAAACCTCCTGTCAAGGCAGGGACTGAGGCCCATGGATTGGAGGCTCCATCCACAAGTGGTGGAGTCCATATTGCGGAGGTTCCACCAAGTGGATGTGGATGTGTTCACCTCCAAAAAGAAAGCACACTGCCCACTGTGGTTTGCCCTCACTCCTGCACCATTAGGGCTGGACGCCATGGCACACATGTGAGCGAGATCATGTCTGTACGTCTTTCCCCTGATCGCTCTGATCCCACAAGTTCTAGTGAGAGTTTGCCAAGACCATCTAAGTCTGCTGCTAGTAGCACCTTATTGGCCAGCATGAATATGGTTATATTATGGATATGGAGATAATATTCTTGCTAGATTGCACTCCCTGGGAGGTTCCCATTGTCTCAAGCCAGAGGGTTAATTTATCACCCTCGGCCGCTACAATGGAAACTATGGGCCTGGCTCCTGAGCAGCACCAGTTCATAGATTCCGGTCTCTCAACCGAGGTTGTAGAGACCATGTAAAATACTAGAACACCATCCATGAGAAAGTGTTCAAGTAGCAACTTTTTGTCTCATGGTATGAGGAACGTTAGTTAGACCCAGAAAACTTTTCACAGCAGGGTTGGCTCCTTCTACAATTTGGGTCTATGTTGATGCCATTTCGGCCAGCCACGCCCCTATTGATGGAGCCTCTGTGGGGCAATATCCTCTAACATCAAGGTTTATGCTTGGTGTCAGATGACTGAGGCCCACCTGCAGACCATGCATACCTTCTTGGGACCTTTCTGTGGTCCTGGAAGGTCTGTTAGGCAGCCCATTTGAGTCCTTAGAGTCAGCCTCAGAGAAACATTTGAATACATTTTCCATTTCTATCACAGCAGCCACGTTTTCAGATGACTCGCTGAAAAGGGAGAAAAAGATGTTCTCTGGAACCACAGAAACAGCCACAGTGGCAAACGGTCAGTACATCATTATACGTTTCTCTACAAAATCCAATAACATTGACTTCACAAGATAAATTAACTTTTGCTTTTACAGGTGTCAAAGTTGTTTCTACAAAGGACAAAGCCACATATGCAGGTATATGAGTCACATCAGCTGCCAAGTTATATTTTTAGACATGTATGTTAGACCCTGACCAAGATTATTTTTACAGTTATTGAAAATGAGTGAGGATATTAATAGTAAAAATGCCAAAATACATTTAACATATATCGTAAATTAGAGGTACATTTTCCCTTCTGTTATATATAGAAAGCATGGGGATGCAAACTGTGTACATGTTGCAAAAATTTATTAATTGTGTTAACTGTAACGTAAGTCAATAATATAGCTTTATGTTACTGTTTAACAGAATGAGTAACATTTTAGTAACATACACAGCTGAGTGCCAAGGTTTTCACCCCTCTTCCCATAATGATTCTGACTTCTGTGCGACTTCATGTACATATGTACCGCATGCTTTTTGTTCCATAATTTTACAGATTGTCTGCATTATAACAATAAAAATTAATCATTTAAAACTTAAAATTTTAAAGATCAATGGAATTTTTAGCGCTATATGCAGGTAATTAGAGATTTTTAATTAGCATTTATTCTTGTGTTACTGTAGAGATTCGGAAAGATGAATCTGGAGGAGGTGGGATGGGATTCTGCTCCTGCTGTACGTGGTGGAAATGGCTGCTTGGATTGCTCTTGGGGCTGCTCTTGCTGCTGGGTCTTCTCTGTGGACTCATCGCTCTGGGTAAGACAGTTTAGCAAAAGAAGTTTTCTGAAAAAAAATTCAGGTTTCTAGATGTTCATGGCTTGAGTGGCAATGGCAGTCAGTAACCTGTTTTGATTCTGTGTGTGTGTGTGTCTGTGTGTGTGTGTGTGTGTGTGTGTGTGTGTGGCTCCAGCTGAGGAAGTAAAGAGCCTAAAGGCTCGGGTAGAACGTCTGGAAGCCGGTGGGAACATCATAGCCCCCGCTCACACTAGCCGCCTATCAGCACCATCTTCAGTGAACATTTTAGATCCACTGGATTCTGTACAATATGAACGCACCCACATAGCACGAACAGAAAACAATATACAACTAGGACCTGACTCAATGCAGCCTGACCCAGTCACACTGCAGAGGACCATAAAACAACTCGTTCAGTCTGAATTACAGTCAGAGGGCGTCAGAGGTACCAGGATTAATATGGCCATTTCTTTGCATATTTGATAGATATTCACAAGTAATTTATTCATGTTTAATGTCCATGTAGCTACACTGGCATCTTCACTGAAAGGAGAGAGAGGGGAGCCTGGGCTCAAAGGTCAGACTCCTTACATATTGAAATGACTTTCAAATTCAGACATCATGAAAATAGGATGGGGAAGAAAAAAACACTGCAACCTAAATATGTTCCATTTTTTTTTCTCAGGTGACCAGGGAGCTCCTGGGATTAAAGGTAGGGTTTTAATCCAATTAATCAATGTTTAATATTTTTCATAGCAATTTTGTAAAAAAAAAAAAAAAAAATTGTTCTTTTTAAAAGTTGTTGGACATCTGTCATTTGACTTTGCAGAAATAAATAATAATAATTAAAAATACTATTGAAAATGAAATATTTTTCTTTTCAAAATTTAAATAAAGGCCTAGAAACATCTCCCAAAATTTCTGCACACCTTCAGAATCAAGTGCCAACTAGTTACCTAATTAGTAGCGCTCATAATCATTATTATACACACGGAAATAACCTTGTTCTTGTAATCCATATTTTTGCTTGTTTGTTGCACAATTCAGGAAAACATGAAATACATGTTATTAATCTGTAATGTATCCTATTAATGGCATTTGGAAGAAAAATACTGGAAATCAGGCTCCACCCAAGTCAGTAGTTGATGGCTTTAGATTATTAGGTAGAATGTTGTATTGGATGCTTCTTGTTGGGTTAGAATTTAAAAAGAAAACAAGCTATTCTATTATTTTTCCTGGGATGACAAGATTAAAATAATTGTATGTTGTTTTTGTGCATATCTACTCATTTTGCTACCTTAGATTAAGTTTAAAATTGCCTATGGCAGTACTGCAAGTACTGTATATTAATGTTTGATCACACAATGGTTATATTTGAACAAATTGTTTTTCAGGTGATGCAGGATTTCCTGGAGTTCCAGGTAAGATAACTGTCATTTCCACTTACACAAACATTATGTTTTTCAAAACATATAAATACAGATAAATGTCTTTCCATCCATCAGGTCCTCCTGGTTCTGCTGGTCATCCAGGACAAGAAGGTACAAGAGGACCTAAAGGAACTGCTGGTAAGGTGCAGCTAACACAGCTTTGCTAAATAAAACTGCACAATAATTCAACCCGAGACCAAACCTTTTTTTTGTACCTTGGTAGTTCATCATGCTTGTGGCCAATAACAGTGATAAAAGATTCTTGTTTCTCCTTGATCCTCAGGCCTTAATGAATTTTCCTGCCTGCCTGTAAAACTCTAAAAATGTTAAATAATATTTAAATTATTTAATATATTATTAGCCAATTATAAATGTTGGATTTCACCTCCCCCTGTACTGTTCTAACAAGCAAACCACAAAGCCTGTTTCACTCAGAAATATGTCATTTTGTAAAATGCTTTTGGACATTTTTTTTTTCTTTTTTTGTTCAGTGTAGGAATTTTGCCAAAACATACAACAGTAATAAAGATTGGAAGTCTTTCAGGATTAAGGCAGATGTACTGTAATTGTGTTGAAATCAGGTGAGCCAGGACATGATGGCCCACCTGGACAGAGAGGCCGTGAGGGGCCAACAGGACCCAGAGGAGAACTGGGCCCACCTGGAGTTGGTGAGAAAGGAGAGAAAGGTAAGAGCATTACAACTTAATAGAATTGATTCCATCCATGTTGAGTTCAGCAAGGATGTCTTGGTGTACTACCATTTTACTGACAAACTGATGATTTGACTTTGCAAATTAAAAACACGATCTACTGGAGAAGAAAGTAAATTTTAAAACAAGGACTGTTATGGACCATGAAGACAATCCTTTCCAATCCTTTCCATTGCATCCCATTGTATCGCATCCCATCCCATCCAATTCCAGCCCATCCTATGCAATCCTGTCCCATCCATTTCTTCCCTATCCTCTCCTGTCCTACAGTTAAATTTACATTTATGGCACTGGGTAGACACCCTTATCCAAAGCTATTTACAATTTTTCTCATTTATACAACTGAGCAGTTGAGGGTTAAGGGCTTTGCTCAAGGGCTGGGTAGTAGCAGCTTGGTAGTACTGGGATTTGAACTCACAACCTTCCATTCAGTAGTCCAATGTCGTAACCACTGAGCTTCCACCACCCAAAACCTGGGCTTGTCCGGGATTCTATCCTATCCTATTTTATCTTATCTATCCTATCCTATACTATACTATACTGTATTATACTATAATATACTCTACTATACTATCCTGTAATGTCTTGTGCTTTCCTGCCCTGTTCTAACCTACCCTACCCTATCCTGTTCAATCCTATCCTATCCTGTCCAATCCCATTACATGTCATTCCATCCCATCCCATATCATCCTAATCCTACATCCTGTTTACTCCTACATTCATCCTCATAACAACTCTATTTTATTTTTAAACCAAGGTTTGGCCATCACGACTTTTATCTTTGTGCATCTTCTGTCATGGCCACTACATCTTCTGTTGTGGCTACTACATCTTCTGTCATGGCTACTACACAACAGATACTACAAGTGTTAACAAAAGACCTTACAGCTGTTTTTGTTTTCATGGTACCTCAGCATTATCACCTCTCTGTCATTCCTTTCTAGTGGCTATAATACAGTACAGATATGTATAAATTAACTACAAATTTGTAAGAGGCGTGGAGGTCATGTGACTTATGTTTCTTTGTTATTCCAGGGACATCTGGAGATCCTGGACCTCCTGGGCCTGCAGGACCACCTGGACCTATGGGACTCAGAGGTACAGCCATCAAGCTTGAAAATATTGATTGATAATGAGCTTAGTGTGAGAGTATTTTTTTTTGTTTGTTTGGGGTTTTTTTTGTTGCAAAAACCCTGACCTGTTTCTTTTTACTTAGTGGAAACAGTCCTTGGGTCACTGTTGCTTTACGAACCGTAAGCTTTGATTGTATTCTGCACATATGTTAGAATCCTATATGAATAAATGTATATTTGACTTCATCTACATTGAACAGGTGAAGTGGGTGCTCTAGGTACAGCGGGTCTTCCAGGGGCTCCTGGTCCTCAAGGCTTCCGTGGGGATACTGGTGATCCTGGACCAAAAGGTGTCTATGAGTTTTGAACATACAAAAGCATTTCTATGTTTTGTAAAAATAATAATAATAATAATAATAATTTAAAAAATCTAGGCTTTTGTTAAACATCTTTTCTTTTTACAGGAGAGAGAGGACCTGCAGGACCTCCTGGAGCTAAAGGTTGATACAAAGCTGATTAACAGATTTTAATGGTTTAGTCAAGTTATATTCCCAAATAATAATTCTATTGTTCCCCACAACAGGTGATCAAGGAGAGAAAGGGCCCCGTGGTGTTACTGGTAGGTGAAATGGGCTTCAATTGAAAAGAGCAAATCACTGGAAATTGTGTATATCATGCTTTGGTCATAGTATTATATTATAATCTACTTTTTCAGGAGAACCAGGGCAGCCAGGACCTATCGGTCCATCAGGAGAGAAAGGACCCAAAGGATCAGCAGGTAGGTCCTAGGGGAAATATACAGCTGACAGTGTATGTGATAGTGTGCTGTAAAAGAAAATTTATCAACACCTGATACAATCAGAATTGAAAATTTAACAGCATTTAAGTTTAAGCATTTACATAACACATTTTTCGAACACAGGATCTTGGCATATTTATTTATAAAATAAATCATGATATTGTTTTATAGTTTTTCTGCCATGACTATAGCACTAACTTGATGACAGTATTTATTTTTCTTCATTATCAACATCCTTAATTTCACAGGTGCCCCTGGACCAGACGGTGCGAAAGGAAATCGTGGTATGTTCAAGATCCATGAATATCTTAGAACTTTTTTTGCCTGAATTGCTAATGTCATACATTCTTCCACTTAAATTTAAGGGGACCAAGGACCAAGTGGGTTGCCAGGTCCACGTGGACCAGCTGGACCTCCAGGAGATGCAGGCGTGCCAGGTACATCTATCAGCTTGGTTAGGAAGCTTGGTCAGCTTGGTTAGCTTCTATCAGCATTAACTATTTTAAAAATCATGGTTATGTTGGTAGTGATTGATTAATTTGTGTCTATATTATCAGGAACTCCAGGCCTTCAGGGGCCACCAGGTAGGTTTGACTTTAAAATTACTTATTTTAGAAATAATTAAGTAGTTAAACGTTTTATAAAGTAGTTAAAACAAATCATATATTTTGACCACTTCAAAAGTGCAGGATCTGTTATGTTGCCAGCGTTTCTGAACAAAATCTGAGAGATATTTTTATTTTGTCTCTTGTTTGTAGGTTTGCCAGGAACACTGGGTCAGCCTGGATCTAAAGGTATCATCCATGCATATTTTCTGCACTACATAATACTTTTGCACTGTGTTAGTAGAGTAATGTGAAATGTCAGCACTTTAGTGCAATGCCTTTAAAAAGTTTCTTTCATATTCATTGTTTTCTTTCAGGTGAAGCAGGTGAACCTGGAAGAGTTGTCACAGCAGGTGAGAACTTCTCCAGCATTGATTCTCCACCATTTAACCTTAATTGAGGATTAATTATTACCTAGTGATTACCTATTGTTAATCAGATAACTGTTTCATCAATTCTTTCTCTCCTTCTCTGGCAGGCTCTGCTTCCAACGCTGTGGCTATTCCTGGACCACCTGGACCTGCTGGACCTGCTGGGCCTGCCGGAGCTCCTGGACTGTCAGGTAAGGGTGTTTACAAATTTATTTCTAATTCCATAACAAATTCAAAATTATGAAAAAATGATTTCTTCTCAGGTCCCATTGGCCCTGCTGGTCTTCCTGGCCCAGCTGGTAAGATGTTTCCCTCCATTTAAAGAATTGGAATTTAGTCCATAAAAAATGTTGAGATTACTAACAATGATAAATAAATAGGCTTGTTGTATGGTTAAATATATTGACATTCTTTTAAAAGTTCTGATGTTTCAGTACTCTAAAGTGCCAGTTGCAGTGATTATTATTGGCCTCAATCATAATGCAATAAATAATAAAACACAAGATCATTGCATTGGTGATTGTTGCTATGGCAAATTATTTTTTACCCTCAAAACAAACAGTACACTGATAAAGAGCATAAGAATAGCAACTATGCAGAAATAGGAAAATAAATTGGATGATGTCCAATCAAACTAGCATAATGAGAAAGTTATACCAATCGTTTACATGGTTTCTTTGCACTGACAGGCAAGTTGTTCTTACAGGACCCAAGGGAGAAAGGGGTGAAAAGGGTGATGATGGTGAACCTGGCATTTCTGCAAAATCTGTTGAAAGAGTCAGGTTTGAACGTAAGGCATCACTTTTCTCAATTATGTACTAATAATATGCTAGAAATATTTCAAAATCATTTAAAATTAATTTAAATCTGACTGAATAGCTGCTGCTGGTCTACCTGGTCCTCCTGGCCCCTCTGGACCCCCTGGACCCCCTGGAGAACCAGGGAAACCTGGTAAATTTGTCTTTTTTTTTACATTATACATATAGTATATTATATATTAACATATTGTAATTTAATTAAATTTTTTCAGGTGAGGGTAAAACTGGCCTACCAGGATCCCCAGGTCCACCTGGAGAGCCAGGCA